>CM039132.1:47091915-47349438 GCA_022036555.1 Microstegium vimineum
GAACTAGTCCCGATCACCTGATGTGATGAGGGTCTCAGCTTTTGGGCATCTTTCTGTAAAATTCTCAAGTTTGTTGTAAAGGCATATTTTGTCCATGCCATGAATCTATGATGAATATATTAGAATATCTCTTTATTTAAGGTGTGGTCAAATCTCTAGTTCACTGCATATACTGGCCCCCCTACTTCTCTTGCTATTCTTTAACTTGTCCTCTTCTAAACATTTGTTTTGATAATCGATAAGGACTGCGTTCTGACAGGTCACTATAAAATACTTTTGGATCACACAGGCATGGCACGGCGGGTGTGAACACATGCTCGAACGAATTCTGTACATAAACCCCTGCGGTCGCCAAAATTAAATGTCATTTTTTATCGCTGAATAGATAATTTTAGGATTATCGTAGTCATATAGTTGCTTAATTTTTACATCACATATACAAGAAAATATCAACAAGAATGTATGTGCTGTTTGAATACTTTCGCCCTTGAGTATTCAAATTTTATTTTGCCTTGAGTTAAAGTTTTTCAATTACCAGTGGGAAATCTCCAATAAGAATAAGGGCAATGTGAATCGCTCATGTACATGTACTCCCTTTGTCTCAAAAATTTGTCCCAAAATACTTGGCCCTCTCACTTTCTAATGCACAATTATCTTCACTCAATACATATTTTTCTTTTTTTTTCTAATGCATCTATATGCATCTTTCTCTATATCTCTCCGTGTTTTATGTGTGCACAACATCTTTTCACTTCTCCTGAATTCTCGAGTCAGAAACCTAAAATGTCATCTATAATATTATAGAACGGAGGGAGTACACTATAAGGTGGCCCCAAGTAAATAGACTATAACGTATTGCATACTCCATAATGGTTATAGCTTAGGCCCTTTTTGGCAACAACTCAAGCGGCTCCAGCTTCTCCTTACGTAAGCATTGTAGCACTACCAGAAGCTCATTTCGTCTCTCCACATCAAAATGAACTAGCAAAGAGAAGCCCATGAAGACAGTTTGGAGAGGCTTCATTGGCTTCTGCTATAATAGTGGAAAAGTTGAAGCCCCTACGAGCCCCACCAAAAAAGCCCTTATTTTGATATTTAAGTGGTACTACGTTATATAATAAAAAAACTAGCATCTATCCAACCACCCAACGCTATCTTCTCGGTCTTCTGCCTTCTATTCCGGTCTCCTCTCTCTGTTTACCAAGCTCCAATTAGCATCTCCCCGCCTAGTAGCTTCACTTGATGATCTTTCGAAGGCTCTAGTCAGCCCCCGCCACCACACCCGCATCATGAGTAGCACCGACCTTGCACAAGAGAAAAGACAGTACAAAAGTGGCTGAGGTAATTTAGAAATAATCTGGAATTCCAAATGCAAAGTTATATTCTATCTTTTAGGAGCAAAATTTTGAAACCGGTTGGGAGAATCCAATAACGTACTCCCAAATGTTTTTTGCCACTTGAAATATCATTGAGTTACCTATTGATTTTTTGGAACTATTGGAGATGCTCTAAGATACCATCAGGTCTAAAATCTACTAAAGTCATTTTTGTCAATAACTCTAAAATATGTCATGTAGCAACTTACAACAAGTCTTTAACAAATGTATAACATTGTAGCCTAAGTGAATGCAGAATAAGAAATTTTAACTTTCAGGATTTTGATATCAAATATATTAAAGCATCTAGCCCCCTAGTGGATTTCAGTGATTAATGACAATGTAAGATTATTATGACTAACGTGTGTTTTGTAATAGCAAATTGAGTTAGGTCATGATAATGGTGATTGATTGGACAATCAATAGTTTTCATGCCCCTAGCGATGGATATTATTTTGGTTTTTAAAGGATGGATGACAAGATTGAGGATGATCTAGTCTTAAGTGTTGTTTGGCGTTGAGAGACACTTAGAGTAGATTAGGGCTATGTTTTCCTTTGACCATGATGAGTCTAATATGGTTTAGGTGTGGTGCACACTTATCAAACTTAGCACTAGGTAGCTCAGGGATGGCCCAAAGATCAGTTGGAATAACTTTCATTCATAAGGAAATCCAATTTAGAGGTGAATGGATTGTTTTACAATCGATCGGACACTGGTGCCCCGTGTGACTAGATGCATACGGTCAGTGCTACGTGGCTAGGGTATGCCACCGTATACTGGCATTGAGTGCACTGGGCATGATTATGCCTAGCACTTTCTCTCCACTACGCGAACGCTATGACTAGATGTGCCCAAGGGATAAGTCTGGTCGTTACACAGTAAGGTTCTACATAGGTGTTTTGATGACCGAACGTTGGCCGTCACCATGCAGAGATGTTCCAGAGTGCAAATGTTCCTTAGTGTTTCTACTAGAATGGCACAAAAAATGTTGTAGTACTCCTTACATTATCTTAGTTCTAGGTTTTCATCCCTAGCGATAATGCTAGAAGGTTTCGCTGGCATTTATGAGTATGCCACTTAACTTTAGAATAAGAATGAAAGTATCCAAAAGCGCACAGATAAAATACCATTGTAGCATTTTACTGGATAGTAAGCCTAGTGTTGTACTTATAACTTAGCCTTAAGGATGAATGGGCACTAGGAATATGATGAGAACTCTTTTACTTATGATGGATGAGTCAAGCCAAGTTCCACTAATCTACTCATAATAGGGGTAAGTCATAGGATAGATAATAGAGTATAAGTAATGATCATCAGCAATAAGTATTCAGAGCATTCTTTTCTATAGGATTAGCATTACCATTGGAACATCAAGAGGTATTGCTATGTTATTCCTATTTACCAGTCAAGTATACATTGATTAGTGCAGTTACGCCTAGTTGTCATAATAAGATTATATTTTATATCTACTCATGAGGGACATTACTGTGGAAGATTAAGAACAAAGCTTGTCTTCCATCGCAACTGGGTCCACTTGGCCTATATTTGTGTGACACCCTGTGTCAAGCTTGCATTAGGATCATCATTAGCCTAAGCATAAGTATAATCATTTGCACTTCCATGCCTGAATATGTCATGTTTTCATGTATGTTTTAAATATCTGAAACTAGGTTTGAATATGTTTTCGCCTTGTGCAAACCTAAGTAATGTTTTTGTTAAATCTAGAATAATATTTGGATCACTTTTCATGTTAACACCCTAACCTGTTTAAGCTTGGTTTATAAATGAAACATCAAAGTGTTTAATTCCTAAAATGAGTTAAATCGGTTATAAACTTATGTGCATTAAAATAATGGTTTTCAGAAAATGTGACCTACATGAAAAATGTAGAGAATATTATTCTGAACAACTTTGGTTTAAGTTTCAAATCTTGGTTTTGAATTTTGAAACTATTTTGAAGCAAATTTAGTTTGAAACAAATAACAGAAAATGGAAAAGGGAAAGGAAATCGGAATTGGGCCAGGGCCAGTCTTTCGGCCCACTTGCGCTCGCGCTCGCTCGCTGGCCCGCTCGCGCTCGCCCGCGCACGCGCAGCTCACGTGCCCCGCACGCGCGCCACACGCCGCGCGCACCCGCCCGACACGGCCACGCCGTACGCCAGCGTTGCTGCCGCGTGGGGGCCGATTCCTGCGCCGCGCTGAACGCTGCAAGCCGCTCACGTGCTCCGTGCTGCACCCTGCCACCCTGCGCCGCGCCATGCCGTCAGCGTTGCCTCTGCGCCGTGCCGCAGGCCGCACTTCGCCGTGCCGACGCGCTGAGCCGTCGCGTCGCCATTACGCCGCCGCAGTACCAGCTCCCCGCTCCGTCTCGATCGCGTCTGAGCGCGCATCCGCGCTAACGGCGCTAGGGCCAAGAACGCTCCGCGTTCAGCCGCTGTCGCCCGCTGCCTCGCACGCCGCAGACCGCGCCGTCGCATCGCCGGCTGCCGCACACACCATCGTCCGACAGCCCCGACCAAACCACGCCCTGTCCCGCTCGCCTTTAAGCGCGCATCCGCTCTAACGGCGCGTTGACCAAGTCGCGCTCTGCCTCACGCTCTGCCCCGCGCGCCGCAGACGCGCTGCGTCACTGCCACTGTCGTGCCATCGCGTCCCGGCCCCCACCAGCCGCACCGGTCGACCACGACCACACAGAAGGGAGCGCCTACACCCCCTCGACCTCCCACACCCGCAAACGCACAAGCTCGCACTCTCTCTCGCTAGCTCTGCCTCCGCTCTCGCCGCGCCGAGCGCACCGAGCGCCACAGCGCCCCCATTTCAAATTCGCCTCCATCCGAGCGTCTCTGCTCGATCCACCTCGCACGCCGCCTCGCCTTCACATCGCACACGCCACGCTCGCCCAAGCTTCGACAGCCGAGCCTCGCTCACGTCGGAACACCACCGCCGTTCCTCGGCCCTCAGTCGCCACTGCAACCGCCACGTCGTGTTCACTCCTCTCCCGACTGCCTTCGTCGCCTCCATCTCCAGGGCGGCACCAGCAGCAGTAGTAGAGGTGAGAACGTCTTCACACTCTTGCTCGTTCGCACTGGAACACTACAGCGCCGTTCGCCGTGCGCCATTGCCGCCGTCGCGGAGCTTGCACGTGGCCGGACCTCCTCAGAGCTCCACCGGCCCAACCAGCACTTGCGCTGCACTCACCGCATCACCATGGTGCTCACGCAACCGCTAGCCAAGCCTAACACCTCCGGTAACGGCCCCTCCGCGTCACACCGCCGTGTTGCGCCGCCACCGCACGCCGCCGGTCACCTACACGACTGCGCCGGTTCAACCAACACCACCAGTCGCTTTGCGACGTCACCCCGAGCACGCCAAGCCTAGCCTCACCGCCGGCGAGAATGCCCCGGTCAGCGCCGCGCTCTGCTCACTGCTCACCGACAGGTGGACCCGAGTTTACCACGGGCCCCGCCTGTCAGCTCGCTCTCCCGCACGCACTAGGCCGAGCCCAACACTGTTCACCGTGGGCCGATTCCAGAAATGCTTTTCTGTTTTCCTATTTTTCAGTAAATGTGTTAGTGCTTGTTTATTTTATATTTGGAGTTTGGTAAACCCTAAAATGGTGAAATAAATTGTGTTAGACTCTATAAATGAAGATCTTTCCGTTATTTATATATAAGTAATTTTTGGAGAACGTCTTCAGTACTAATGTTTAATTAGTTCTTTTCTGCATTTATTAAAGTTAAATGTGTTCCTACATATTTTGACCATATAAAAATGTGAGGTTTTTATGCTAGCTCTGTTATCCTGTGTAGAAGCTAGGAAAAATATCTTATACCATGTTTCTGTGTAGAAGTTATTTGTTATCTATTAAAATGTGTTTCTGCTGCTTTCTTAGATAAATTCCTGTGGTAAATATATGCTTAGATAAATCATAAACCTTTTTGAGTAGTCTTTGTATGTCTTGCCCTGTCTAGGAAAAATATAAAATGTTCCATGTTTTATGGCATAAAATATACTTGTAGTTCAAGTGTTCTTTTCTAAGGTTTTCTTTGGAAAATCATATAGAATATAATCTGAAAGTGTTGATCATGGAACTTTCTTGATAAATATGTTTCTAAGAAAAGAACCTGTTAAAAATAAGATATAGCATGTTTCACCCTGTTAGCCAGTAGGTCTAGTTCAAAGTGTTTTTTCTGCAATTAATTTCATCTTTTTGTATCTGCTAAGTGGTAGCTTTGCTATGGGTTAATTTTATGCAGTAGTATCCTTTAAGCGTGCTCTGGCGCCTATAATCTTTTTAGATTTTTCTGAGCAGTTTATAATAGGCTTGTTGTGTAAAGTGGAACTAGAATGAATATTAGGTTAACTCTAAAAGCAATCTTTGAGTGATTAAATCTTGTTCAAGCATCATCCCTGCACCATCAAGTTTACTTATATGCATTGCAACCATTCAGGATCAGTAGAGGAACACCAGGTGTCACTTCTAGAAGTAGAAGTCTAGGAGGTGCAGGAGCTGAACGAGGAGTTCCTAGAGCCAACAACTAACCTCCCCGAGTGCCCTGATCACCAGCCCTCCACTTTCACTCAAGGCAAGCCCCGGAGCATCTTTATGCCTCCCAGTATTTACAATTAATCTATTGAGTATTTTATACTGTGATGCATTAGGTGATAGGAGTTGACTGAATCCTAATTGTTGCATTAACTTCCTTGATTATTGTTTTACCTACCTTGTTAACCTGTTAAATAAAAGTAAAAGTAACCATTAGCCTGCTTAGAATAAATGGTTACATTTATATTCATGTTCGTATTATCCCATGGGGATAGTACCGATCACGGTTGGCTATATTTGCTATCGTGGGAAAGAACCAATGGTAGTAATGAAATGCGGTCAACTGGAAGGCAAGGGCACCAAGTGGTTTAGACTTGGGGGCAGTCCGTCCGTTGGATCGTATAGGTTTGTATACGATGGTGGCCCTCTTACATCTTTGAATGCGCCCTTTCACATAAGGTGTCGGTGATGAGTCCCGACACCTGAAGCCGAGTAAATACTGTCCGGGCCGACTCTCAGTCTGCTGTTAGCACCCTCTAGTTTGTAGATACGACTCGCCCCGTGGTGTCCAACTGATTTCTACAATTGGGTGGACTAATTTGAGCTCGCGACGTTACTACCTGGACAGTGTTGAGCGGTAACCCATTGCATGGGCCCGACGGGGAAAGTGTGGGCATGTGTTAAAGGTAATCTTGCCAGCTGGTTGTATATCGATTCGAGTCGCCGTCTCCCACCGGATAGTGGGGGATTATGCTAAGCTTCACCACGGTACAACTCCACGTGACACCGTAATGGTTCTACTAAAATATTGATGAAATAATTGGATATGGTTTTATTATTATTGTTTGATTAGATCAAGTGAGTGCTCTAGTACAGGTGCAAAACCTAGAGATAATGATAGGATGGAAAATGGCTTCTCTCTAATTTTAATTTATATCATCTTTCTTGCGTTTCCGCAAAAGCAAAGTTATCCAGATCCCCATAAATAGCCATGCATATCCTTGGAGTCTTTATTTTCAGTTAGACGGGTAAGTCTAGCTGAGTACATTCCTGTACTCAGGGTTTATCCCGTTTGTTGCAGATGGCCAAGTATATTTTGGCTATTGTAAGCACTGTCTCTATCCTATCAAAGGAGAAGAGGAGTAGACTTTGGGCAAGGTCTTCTACGAGCTCATCTTTTGCTGTTGTCGGACATGATCTCGTTGGCGCCCCTATCTATTAATGGTATTAGTGTGGAGTAAAACTTTGGGTTCGAGTTTCAAAACAATGTTTCATTTGGCCACGTGTGTGGTGGTGTAAGTACTACTTTATTTGGATCAAAGGGTTGTAATAACTTTATTTCGCACTTCCAGTATTTTTGTTTAAATTGTTGGCTCGTTCGAATGTGCATACCTGAGTTTGCGTGATCTGGGTCGGATATACGATTGTTAGAAATCCTTCGAGATTTCCGGACTACCGGGATTATATGGGCTCAAGTGCTTTAAGTGGCAGTTAAATCGACTACTTTGGTACTTGATCTCTTATAATTTGGACGGTTCTGCCACAATTTGGAGAGTGGACTATAAAGGAACCAACGAGAGTGTCAACCCGCAATCTACCACATGGCCTAGAACATAGGGTGCATCCGCAGGTAAACAACATATAGACACCATGCTTACACAATGTCAATATACCACTCACCTATGGATCATTAGAGTGAGCACTATACGATCCTATGAATAACATAACAATTATCTAACTATACTAAGCATATAATCAAAGTAGACTATGATCATGGCAACTATGAATAAGAAGATGGAGAACAATGTCATATGTATTGTAGCAAAAATATAAAGTAAGGTAAAAATATGAGAGGAGGTACATAAACTATATTAAGCCATGCTCCTGACAAGATCTAAAATCCAAGCGAAGCTTGCGTCTGTTGACACAAAAAGCATCAGGATCTGTGAACACCTCGGGCTATTACCCAAAGCTCGGTATTCCAGAGGTGTGCCAGTCGATTTGACCAATCAATCAACAAGGATGATAACTAGAACAAAACTGAACGAGACGACAGCGATGCGCCCGGACGTCAAGGCTCAGATTGATCAAAGATAGAACAAGATCCAATCCAGACAACGGCGATGCGCCCGGATGCTGGGATTGAGGCTTGATCAGGATAACTAGAGCAGAGCTGAACGAGGCAAACAACGATGCGCCCGGATTGCCAAAGCTCAGAGGTACTCCCACGCGGAACTTACGAAGTTTTGACGGAGATCAAGGTGATGCAGCCCGTCGAAGCTTGAAAGAACTCGTTGACAGCTATAACTAATGCATAAAAGGGTAAATTGCGATAAAAGGTAGAATAAGATAAAATTGATTTGTTTTGAATTGGATTGGTTGTTTTATTCCATAGCCCTCGGGCACATATTTATACTCTCGCATGGAGAGTTGTACAAAGACACGACACATATCCTTCCTAAAACAAACTCCTACTTTAAAGGAAACTGACTCGCGCAGGAACGGATAACAATATTTATTTTTCCTAAACAAACACACCTATTTTAAAGGAAAATAAACGACTCATGCAAGAGCCGGACTCAAACTACCATAATAACAATACTGGTAAAACACCAGTTTCCTTATACTCATCCTCGATGGAAGCCTTCCATCGGCAGATCCCTGCAACTTCCTTCTTTGGCCACCTGTAGTCTTCTGCTGCCACCACGTGCTAAGTTACGCCCATCGACATCGGCAACACTTTCCCGATCGGCAATCGGCAACATTTCTGATTAGCGACCTTGCGCTGGTAACTTCACCAATCATCCCTATCGGCAATCGACAACCACCCTTCATCAGCAATCGGTAATGACCCCTCATCGGCAATCCGCAATGACTCTTCATCGGCCATCGGCAATGACTTCCTTGGCAATCAGCTTCAGCAAGACTTCACCAATTGACCTTTGTTGGCAAAGATCATCCAGTCTTCATCGGCAACGCACTTGGTCTTCCCGCAGCACTCTTCCATCGGTAATATCGGCTCAAACTTTTTCTGATACCGATGGAGAATAGCCACTGACCAGTCAAGCTCCAGCCTATTTGACACGTTGAAAAACGGTGTCAACACATGCCCCCCAGTTTCGGAGCGTATAATACTTTACGTGCCGAAATTCTCTCCACTGTAGCCATTGCTGTAGCCGTTGTTGTAGCCGTTACCTCCGAGATAGACGTACGGTTCCCTCGATCCCCGCATGTGGAATTGCAATTTAATAATAAAATCCCTCGATTGTAGCACAAACAGTTGCAGACCACCTCGATCACCGCGCGTATCTACCGCGGGCCTCTCCACATTCCTTCACAGTGTGAAACAGAACCCCAAAATGCCCCTGAGCAGGCTCATAAAAGTTACCGGGATCCACACCGCCCTTTTACCCGAGCCCACTTTTACTTTCACCTTCCTGCCTTCATCTTCAACCTCCAGCCGCTCTGAAGAACACGAGCTCGAGCAACAGTACTCCTCCGTAATCCAAGGACGAACTACAAGCATTCCTTTGACTCCAATGGCGATCCACGTCGACATTCCAAAGGTAAGGCTTATTCCCCGCCTAATCCAACCTCCTGTACGGTTCTTCGCAAAAATCTGGATTTATCCTCATTCTGATTCGTCCCTTTTTCTTCGAACCCTAAGAACTGTACAATAAGGTAGTAATTCCACTCGTCGGCTCCAACCTCAGCTGCCTAGGCCCAATGTGCAATCCAGACCCCACCTTTATCATTAATGCAGAAACCAACCGGGTACCGTTCAGATCTGAGCGTTTTTATCTAGGACTGTGGAAGGACACATTCCGCTCATGTCCCAAACCTACCAAAGGATGGAAGAACTGGTACGTGAGAGTGGTCAGATCATAGCAAGTGTACTGGCAAGAACGCAACCTGGATCAGTGCATTAGGCTTTCAATTGCCGATATGGAGAAGAACGAAAACTTAATGATGGCAGCCTCATACTTCTGGTCCGATAGTATGAACGCTTTCCTCTTTAGGCATGGACCAGCTACCCCAACCCTTGCCGATGTCTACATGCTGACCGGCTTGGACATCACCTCTGCCGATACGTTCACCCTTTTCAACAGAAAATTCGAATACAAGGTGAACACCCGGAATATCGGCGGTTGGACGGGCTACATCAAAGATAACCAGAAAACCGGATCGGTAACCCAACGGGAGCACGCCATTTTCTTAAACATGTGGTTGGAAAAATTCGTCTTCTGTGGCAAAACTATCGGCCCGACCACCATGCACCTTCCAGCGGCTGAACTACTTGCCGATGGAACAAGGCTTCCTCTAGGCAGGTACCTTCTGGGATCAGTATACCGATTGCTACATCAAGTATCTCAGAAGTTACTGCTGGGAGAACCCATCGGCAATCTTGGGGGTCCCTGGTGGTTTGTCAATCTGTGGTTGAACGCGCACATGCACAAGGCCCTCCAGTTTGATTTGTTTGCCCAACAATTCCCAAGGGACATATCAGAAGATTACCGATACGGGGACGATGAATCGGCAACTCGCCCTCCGCTTAATTTTGGAGAGGCCATCATAGTGCTGCCAGGTA
This sequence comes from Microstegium vimineum, assembly GCA_022036555.1. Classification (NCBI taxonomy): domain Eukaryota; kingdom Viridiplantae; phylum Streptophyta; class Magnoliopsida; order Poales; family Poaceae; genus Microstegium; species Microstegium vimineum. The sequence goes on from CM039132.1 coordinate 47,102,426, forward strand.
CCGATGCTGATGTAGAGCACTTCGGCTATTATTTCCAGAAGTTCTACAACGGACTTCCCTCCTCGGAACGGACCTGGTGGCCATATCTTGATGAACACAACCAGTTTCCGCTGCTGTTCAACTTGACCGATGTGAGCCTGCCCGAGAACCAAGCAATCATGAGGGCCAGCATTACTCCCCGAGCTATTCCAGTAAATATCTTTGGATCTGGGAAGAATGCCCCACCATCCTACGAGTTGTACTACCCATCGGCGGCAGCGAGACAACTGGTATTTGGCCAACTGCCGATGAAACTCTGCTACTCTAAGGTAGTAAGACCCAGGCAGATAATCTCCAGTAATCTAGACTGGAACAAAGTCGTCAACCTTCCTGCCGATGCCGATCTGTCAGACCTAGACTTGTCTTCCTGGTCGCCAACCTCCTTCATCACTAACGAGTTCAAGTCTTGGTGGCAAGAGTGGAAGTGCCAGCTACTCACCAAGTCTTCGCACTACTATCGGCACTTGATTGACGCCGATTACATCATCCCCAATGACGCGATAAGTCTGCCATCTGATCTATTTTATTACTTTATTTTTGTCATCAGTATCAGCACTTAACTCTTTTGCGCCTAACAGGCCGATGATTCGGTTCCCACAATGAGTAACAGTGGTAGGCCCTTTAATCTTCGGATAATGAGCCCCATATCGATCATCGGCACCAAAGCTCCAACGCTGGCCGCCTTCACTCCTCAACAGGTACCTACGCCGACACCCACAAAAGCCCAGGCTACATCGGCCGCTGTCGTTGCCCTGACACGGGCTTATGCAGTAAACTCGCTTTTACCTGTACCGATTACATACTGTTTTATCGGCAACATTCCATCTTGTATAACTTGTTCTATACTTTTCAGGCACTATGGTCATCGGCATCTGCTTCCAGCAGACAAACACCTTCCAGCCCAGCTGCCGACGCCCCCGGTCTTCATCAAAGCGGGTCGGCTCCCCTGCTGCTGCGCCGACGAAAAAGAGGCGCGTGAGGCTGGCTTCTCCTTCACCATCGGCTCCAACTGCACCATCAGCTGCCGATGCACCATTAACGGCACCCTCATCGGTCCCAGTTGCGCCAACTGTCGGCGGGTCATCGGTAGAACCTCCATCAGTGCGTGTGCCTGATCAACCGATGGACGACGTCCCAGACCAAGCTATAACTCCGCCCGCTACAATAGCGGAAGCATCATCATCAGTACCATCAGCCAGATTGCCCAGTGAAGAAACAACTCCAGCGGTCGTAGCAGCAGAGGCAACGTCGGCATCGGCACCGTCGGCCAAAGTCCCTGATGATAGAGTGGGACCGCCGCCACAAGAACCGGCCACCATATCGGAAGCGATGCCGACAACAACTATGCCAGCACCAGCAGCGTCAGCTGCTTCTCCAACAAGGGCCCAGTCATCGGCATCTGCTGCCGATGTCCAAGATGAAGCTAGACCATCCAGTATGCCAAGTCCTAGGCAGGAGATCCGCTTCAAGACGGTAAGTCGATTACCTTAAAGCTCATAATATAATTTTATAATCGGCACACTTTAACCCTTCTGTTTTCAGGCCCAGGACTCTCCGGACAGCCTCTTCTCCTACAGCCTAAACCCTCAAGAAGAGGATGAACGTCAAGGCCGTATTCAGGCGGACAGCCTATTTTCCTTTGCAGTCGACATCCCCGATGACGATGAAGAGGAGAGCTCCGTCCCAACCTTGTGGGCAGAGATTAAATCTAAACTGGAAGAGTTGCTTTCCTTGCTGCTACAAGAAACATCCCAGCTCGTCCAAGATTCACCGGCAGCAAGGATTGCGTTCAAGGACACCCAAAACCACCTCCCCGCCGATATAGCAGAAATCCTTCTTCAGGCAACTTTCCTCGACATTAAGCAGATCCAATATCAGAAGCTTACCCGTCGCATTGCCGATAGAGCCGCTCAATCCAAAAGCGAGGAAGAAAAGCTTAAGTTCAAAGCCATTGCCGATGAGAAGCACAAAGGCATTGGTCAAGCAGAAGTCTCCATCGGCAATCTTGATCAAGAAATTTCCCGACTGTCGGCAAAGAAGGAGGAGCTACTGGTGGAATTACAGAAGGTCGAGGGGGATCTGACTGCAGCCAACCAGCAGAAAACCCAACTATCCGACTCCATCAAGGTCCTGCGGCAAGAAAGGGATCAGAACGCCCGACAAGCCATCCTATGGAAGAAGAAAATCAAGCCGGTTGAGGGCTCTGTCGATGCCGATGCCAAGGAGATGGACGAAATAGAGCAAATTCGCCTGCGTGCGATATCAGCCACCCACTCCTTACTGTAATATCTGTTGTATCAGTAAGAATGTAACTTTGATAGTTGATTTTGACTTGTAATATAATGCCAGTTTGTTTTTACCGATGTTTATACAACTTCTCGTGCATCGGCATTTAACTGAGCACTACGCGTCCACCCATATACTAGGGTAATACCTCTTTAAGTATTTGCCGTTAATCGCTCTAGAGAACGCCACTCCTTCGAGGGTTTCCAAAATGTACGCATTACCAGGAGCAGACTGTTTTATCCGATAAGGACCCTCCCAATTAGGGGACCACTTTCCAAATTTAGAGCTCTTAGTCCCAATCGGTAAAATCAACTTCCATACCAGATCACCATCGGCAAACTCCTTTACTTTTACTTTCTTGTCATACCATTTGACAACCCTCCTCTTGTTCTCTTCAATACTAATTAACGCCCTCAACCGATGACCTGCCAAATCTTCTAACTCATCTTTCATCAGAGTAATATAATCATCGGTCGTCAATTGATCCTGAAAAGATAATCGCCTAGAACCAGTTTTGATTTCCCAAGGTAGGACAACATCGTGTCCATAAACCAACTGATACGGCGAGACCTTGGTTGCACCATGACAAGCCATCCAATATGACCACAAAGCTTCGTTTAATACCACATGTCATCTTCTAGGGTTTTCCTCAATCTTGCGCTTTATAAGCTTAATGACTCCTTTATTAGTCGCTTCAGCTTGACCATTAGCTTGAGCATAATAAGGAGAAGAATTTAACACCTTGAAACCCATGCTAGCAGCAAACTCATCAAATTCTCCCGATGTGAACATGGTCCTTTGATCGGTAGTAATAGTCTGAGGAATACCGAATCGGTAAACGATGTGCTCCTTAACGAAATCCACCATGTTTGCCGATGTCACCTTTTTCAAGGGGATTGCCTCAACCCATTTGGTGAAGTAATCGATAGCAACAAGTATGAACTTGTGCCCCTTGCTTGACGGCGGATAAATTTGGCCGATGAGATCAATAGCCCATCCTCTGAACGGCCAAGGCTTGATTATAGGATTCATTGCCGATGCAGGTGCCCTTTGCACATTACCAAACTTCTGACAGTCCTGGCACCCTTTGAAATAATTGAAGCAATCTTCAAGTATTGTCGGCCAATAATATCCATTCCACCTAATCATCCACTTCATCTTGAATGCCGATTGATGCGCTCCACATACGCCTTCATGGATCTCACCCATCAACTCTTTCGATTCCTCTTTGCCGAGACATCTAAGTAAAACTCCATCAATTGTCCGATAATACAACTCACTATCGAGGAGCACATACTTAGTAGCTTGGAACCTTAGACGCCTTTCAACCTTCCTGGATGGATCCCTCAAGTAATCGGCAATCTCCTTTTTCCAGTCATCGGCAACTGTTACCGATGTCGTGACTTTTTGAATCGGCTGATATTCTGAGGCATTCTGTGCTAACCGATTGGCTTCTTCATTATGCAATCTTGGAATATGCTCAAGGCGGTATTTTCTGAACTCTTTCAACAACTGCAAACACCGCTCATGGGCTGCAATTAACACCTCGCTTCGGCATTCATATGTCCCGATCAATTGATTAATCACCAACATGGAATCACCGAAGACTTCAACAGCATCGGCACACACCTCCCTGAGTAGTGCTAACCCCTTAAGCAAAGCTTGGTACTCAGCCTGATTGTTTGTCGAAGTAGCAACAATCGGCAGCGAGATTTCATACTTCTGTCCTCGGGGTGAAATCAAGAGAATGCCAATACCTGCTCCATCCTTGCACGTAGACCCATCAAAGAATAAAGCCCAAGGAGCAATCTCAACAAAGCTCACTATATTGCAGTGCTGAGTAACAAAATCAGCCATCACCTGACCCTTAACAGCCTTAGCCGATTCATACCTTAGGTCAAACTCTGACAGTGCCAAAATCCACTTACCGATTCGTCCACTCAAAATCGGCATTGACAGGATATACTTGATCACATCATCTTTGCAGACAACAGTGCATTCGGCTGACAGTAAATAATGTCTTAATTTAATGCAAGAGAAATATAAGCATAAGCACAACCTTTCTATGGCCGAATATCTGGTTTCAGCATCCACCAATCTTCTGCTCAGGTAATATATTACACGTTCCTTCCCTTCAAACTCTTGAATTAAGGCTGATCCGATAACACCGTCATCGGCAGACAAATATAACCTGAAAGGCTTCCCGTGTTGAGGTGGAACTAAGACTGGAGGATTTACCAAGTATCTCTCAATCTCTTCTAAGGCTGATTGCTGCTCTTCTTTCCATATAAACTCTTGATCGGCTTTCAATTTTAACAGAGGGCTAAAGGATTTGATCTTACCAGATAGATTAGATATAAACCTTCTGATGAAATTAATCTTGCCGATCAAGGATTGCAACTCAATTTTGTTCGTAGGAGCGACTACCTTGTTAATTGCATCAATAGACTTTCTGCCGATTTCAATGCCTCTCTGATGCACCATGAAACCTAGAAACTGCCCTGCCGATACGCCAAATGCACACTTGTTAGGATTCATCTTTAACCCATGCTCCCTTGTGCACTCTAATATCTTCTGCAAATCGGCAAGATGCTTTTTGAAGTCTCCAGACTTAACCACCACGTCATCAATGTAGATTCCAACTATTGTGCCGATATACTTATGAAAGATAAAATTCATCGCCCTCTGATAAGTAGCACCGGCATTTTTCAAGCCAAATGTCATGACCACCCACTCAAATAAGCCAACATGACCTGGACATCGGAAAGCAGTCTTGGATATGTCCTCTTCAGCCATGAATATTTGATTATACCCAGCATTACCATCCATGAAGCTAATAATCTGATGTCCAGCAGCAGCATCGATCAGCAGATCGGCAACAGGCATCGGGTAGCCATCCATCGGCGTAGCCTTGTTAAGGTTCCTGAAATCAATGCACACACGAAGTTTTCCATTCTTTTTATACACAAGAACCACATTAGAAATCCCATCGGCATATCGACATTGCCGAATAAATCTAGCTTCGATCAACTTGGTAATTTCAGCCTTAATATCGGGTAAGATAGTAGGATTGCATCGGCGTGCCGATTGTCGATGTGGCTGGAAACCAGACTTGATGGGTAACCGATGTTCAACTATCGATCGGTCTAAACCAGGCATCTCTGTATAATCCCAAGTAAAACAATCTTTATTCTCTTTCAATAAATCGGTTAACTGTTGCTTACATTGGGAATCTAACTTAGCACTAATAAAAGTAGGCCTAGGTTTACTACCATCGCCGATGTCGATCTCGAGCAAGTCATCGGCAGACGTAAAGCCTTGCCCCAATTTTCCGTCATCGGCGAACTGATCCATTAAGACTCCTCCTCAGGACCGACTGCTTGGATCGGCTTGATGTGGTAATCGGCGATTTTGAGGAACTCTTTATCCCAGGCTTCGCCAGATATACACCTGGTCTGCTCATAAGTTTCCAACTCTGCCGATGCAACAGTAGATGGGGTTTCACCGTGGACGACCTCAATCTTGTCCCCGATCCACTGTACCAGACTCTGATGCATAGTAGAAGGAATACAGCAATTAGCATGGATTCAATCCCTTCCGAGGAGCAAGTTGTAAGTGCCCTTGCCGCTGATTACAAAGAACGTTGTCGGCAAAGTCTTAATACCGATGGTTAAGTCAACACATACGGCTCCCATGGCGGTTGACACATTGCCTTCGAAATCCTTAAGCTTCATGTCGGTCTCGACTAAGTCCTGGTCACCTTTGCCAAGCTTTCTGAACATGACATAGGGCATTATATTGATCGACGCGCCACCATCCACCAGCATCTTGGTCATCGGCTGACCATCCACTTTGCCCTTAACAAACAGAGCCCTTAAGTGCTGCCTCTCATCTTCGGCAGGCTTTTCAAAGATAGCCGTCATTGGATCCAGCACCAATTGTGCCATATCGGCAGCCTCTTCATCATCGCTGACGGGCGCCATGAACTCCATCGGCAACATGACAACCATGTTTATATCTGCTGATGGGTCCCTGTCCTTGCGCTTCGGCCTCCATTGCTTCCCTCCTGAGAGTTCTGCACCGTCATACAGATCGTCGCAGCGCTGGCGCTGAATCCTCCTCTTCTGGGTCTTAGTCAAACCCTTAGGGCACCATGGAGAAAGCTTGGTCTTCCAGACAGGTTGGTGCTGCTTCCCACCGCTTACATCGGCACTCTAGCATTGGCCATCTCCTCCAGCTCCCCCTGGTCAACACGCCTGCCAAGCCGATCATGGGCACCGAGCTTGCCCCCCTAGTCGATCATGTGCCGATCTATTCTCTCTGAGCGGCCTGGCGTACCTAGGTGCCTGATCATCAAAACAAGGTCTCTTACCTGACCGATCGGTTGTGTAGTACCCATTGCATTCTGGACAGTTATCGGCAGTGGGCAGCTTGATACCTTCCTCCCAGCAATGAACGAAGAAGGGACACCTCCAGTGGTCCTTGTGTCGAAGCCATTCCCGATGCTCCTCTTCTTCTTGCCGATACCGTTCTTCACGTGATTGCCGATGATTTCGCCTTGGCTGTTTGTGCGTGATCGCGACCCCAGGAGCCCTGTCGGCACTGTTACCTTTATCGGCAACCTTCTTACCCTTTCTGTCATCAGCAAACCTCTTTGTGTCGTGCTCAGGCACTTGGCAGTTAGGGTCTACCGATGAGTTCCTTCTGGTAGCTTCCGATGTCAGCACTCTAGTTTTTTCGCTGATCTCCACCATATTGTTGGGGAATGGGTGCTGATCTATCTTCATCGGTTTCTGGACTTTAGAGTTTTCAAACTTGATACGCCCAAATTCAATCTCTGACTGTAACTGCTGCCTGAATACTTTGCAGTAATTAGTACTGTGTGAGGTCGCATTATGCCAATTGCAGTACCTAATCTTCTTGAGCTCTTCGGCCGATGGAATTACTTGATTGGGCGCCAACTTGATTCGCCCCTCTTGCAGCAATAAGTCAAACATCCTATCGGCCTTGGTGATATCGAAGGTGAACCTCTCAGTCTCTTTTTGGCCGAACGGACAAGACACAGGCTTCTTAGCCTTCACCCATTCAGCCGCATCGACATTTAGCTCTTCGTCCGATCCAGAGTCTTCTTCTTTCCCGATGAAGGTCACCTTCTTATTCCAAATCTTCCTGGTTTCAAAGGCTTTGATATCTTGATCGGCAATCCTCTGCACCAGATGACTTAGACTGTCAAACTCTTGGGACGCATACTTGTCCTTGATGTGCGGCAGCAATCCTTGGAAGGCCAAATCTGCCAGTTGCCGATCATCAAGCACCAGACTGTAGCACTTGTTCTTCACGTCCCGTAGCCTTTGCACAAAGCTTTCCACCGATTCGTCGTTGCGTTGCCTCATCTTGACCAAATCGGTAAGCTTTTCCTCATGTATGCCAGCGAAGAAGTACTTGTGAAATTGCCTCTCCAGATCGGCCCATGTAATTATAGAATTTGGAGGCAACGATATGAACCATGTGAATGCCGATCCAGACAATGATGAAGAGAACAATCTCACCCTTAATTCCTCCCTGCTGGCAGCTTCTCCGCACTGGATAATGAAGCGGTTGATGTGCTCCATTGTTGACGTGTCGTCTTGGCTGGAGAACTTGGTAAAATCGGGCACCTTGTACCGATTTGGAAGAGGAATCAAGTCATATGCGGGAGGATACGGAGTCCGATAAGAGTACGTGTTGACCTTGGGTTTTATGCCGAATTGCTCTTTCATGACTTCGGCAATCTTACCGACCCAATATGCGTCCTGCTCTTGCCGACTCATTGGCTGGTTGTCGACTGGTGGAGTCGGCTGACGCGCCTCTTGAAGATGCGTAGTAGTTGCAGGCGCAGCACCAGTCATCTGAACACTATGCATCGGTTGACTTACCGATGGATAGTTCTGCACACTTGGCGGATTTGGCTGAACTGTCACATTCATTGGTTGTTGTACCGATGGTCCGCTCGGAGTGTAAGTTGGGCCTCCATAATGATACATTGACGCGCCAGGCTGCTGAGCCGGCGGCTAGTTGACCCATCCAGGATTATAAAGCATCGGCATATGACTTACCGATGGATGATAGCTGACCGGAGCATGTGGCTCTTGTATCCTGGAGCAATTAATCACCAGATTACCTTGGGGAATCCGCGCTCCAGCCTGTGAATTTGCCACCAGAGATTGACTGCCGACGGTTATGATGTGTTGCATCGGCACCGAGCTTGCCGATGGTGGCATCAGAGGTATCTTGGGAATTACTTGAAGATCATCTGATGGCACTTGTATGGTTGCAGGCGCAGAGTTGTGCATCATGGGGGCCATCGGTTGTGACTGCATTGCCGATGCCGTAGATTCCTCCAGGTTGAACTATCCCCCTGCACCAGATTAGAACCAGCATATAGATTCGGAGGCATACCGTATCCCCACCAGTTAGCAGGGGCTGGTCCCGAAGTCGCCGACGCGGCTGGATCTGGATTGAGCTTGGTAATGTCGCCAGCGTTCGGTCTTGGTGATTTAGCCACATCGGCAGACGGTTCCACAGGGATGGAAGACGCCATTGGGGCTGTCGATGGGCTCGTGGATGCCAATCCAGGTTGATGGTACGCTGGACCGACATATCGCGGTGCATGCCCTTCTTTGAATGATTGCGTGACAGCATTGTAGACAGTATTGGACAGCACGCTGGAGTGGCTAATTAACGCTTGACTTACAGCAGCATTAACCATCTCCTGTAGCTTACCAGGATTGGCGTCGTACGTGACCTGCCGTGGCAACGGCGGATCTTGCTTCTGAATTGCTTCGCCGCTCCTGCTGAGGCTGAAGGACTTGAGATACAGCTGCTTGTATTCCTCCATAGCCCGCTCCATGGCCTGCTTCTGGTCATCTTTCAGATCGGCCTCAGAGACTTCAATGGCATTCCTCTGGTTGACATCGGCATGATCACCCATGCCGAATGCGTGGATTTGTATAATCTGGTCCCACCGAGCGTGCCAAAAGAGGTATTGACACAAAAAGCGTCAGGATCTGTGAACACCTCGGGCTATTACCCAAAGCTCGGTATTCCGGAGGTGTGCCAGTCGATTTGACCAATCAATCGACAAGGATGATAACCAGAACAAAACTGAACGAGACGACAGCGATGCGCCCGGACGTCAAGGCTCAGATTGATCAAAGATAGAACAAGATCCAATCCAGACAACGGCGATGCGCCCGGATGCTGGGATTGAGGCTTGATCAGGATAACTAGAGCAGAGCTGAACGAGGCAAACAACGATGCGCCCGGATTGCCAAAGCTCAGAGGTACTCCCACGCGGAACTTACGAAGTTTTGACGGAGATCAAGGTGATGTAGCCCGTCGAAGCTTGAAAGAACTCGTTGACAGCTATAACTAATGCATAAAAGGGTAAATTGCGATAAAAGGTAGAATAAGATAAAATTGATTTGTTTTGAATTGGATTGGTTGTTTTATTCCATAGCCCTCGGGCACATATTTATACTCTCGCATGGAGAGTTGTACAAAGACACGACACATATCCTTCCTAAAACAAACTCCTACTTTAAAGGAAACTGACTCGCGCAGGAACCGGATAACAATATTTATTTTTCCTAAACAAACACACCTATTTTAAAGGAAAATAAACGACTCATGCAAGAGCCGGACTCAAACTACCATAATAACAATACTGGTAAAACACCAGTTTCCTTATACTCATCCTCGATGGAAGCCTTCCATCGGCAGATCCCTGCAACTTCCTTCTTTGGCCACCTGTGGTCTTATGCTGCCACCACGTGCTAAGTTACGCCCATCGACATCGGCAACACTTTCCCGATCGGCAATCGGCAACATTTCCGATTAGCGACCTTGCGCTGGTAACTTCACCAATCATCCCCTATCGGCAATTGACAACCACCCTTCATCAGCAATCGGTAATGACCCCTCATCGGCAATCCGCAATGACTCTTCATCGGCCATCGGCAATGACTTCCTTGGCAATCAGCTTCAGCAAGACTTCACCAATTGACCTTTGTCGGCAAAGATCATCCAGTCTTCATCGGCAACGCACTTGGTCTTCCCACAGCACTCTTCCATCGGCAATATCGGCTCAAACTTTTCCTGATACCGATGGAGAATAGCCACTGACCAGTCAAGCTCCAGCCCATTTGACACGTTAAAAAACGGTGTCAACAGCGTCTCTCTATTTCTAACTAGCTAGCTATGCCCTAGAAGGATGTCTAGGAACTTCTCCAATTAGGGTTTCTAATGAGATTTGATGATGTCTTGGGTTGAGGTCTGGGCCTAGTTATATAGCCTCTTGATATGAACCACAACCCTTAGATCAAACCAGCCTTAATCAACAGATTAGATCTAATCTTTAAGGTAGTGGAAGGAAGACTCTAGAAGGTGGAAGCTAGGAAGGACCAGGGGAGGCATGCCGGCCTGTATGTGGGACTGACCAGCCCCACCCTAAGGAGGTTTGCCCTCCACTTTCTTGGGTTGACCTTTGGTGCATTCTAGAATGTTCTAGAGTTGGAGTCTGTGCTTAATCCATGTTTAATCCCGATGTGTGGGTTCATCTTCGTGTCTTTTCTGATAACGCCCTGTAGAAACATAGATTCACCAAAACTTGTGGAAGTCTATTACTTTAACCCCTTAAGTCTATATTTATGATTGCATTTATGCCCTTTTTCATTGATAGCTGATAGTTGAATTAGGTAGTACCATCAATAGGGTCTATTTAGAGTGGTGTCTATAGACCGAACGCATCCGATCAACCCGACAGACGCGTTTGATCGCCACTTAAACTACAAAATTGAACCTCAACATGTATGTTGGGTGTGAGGGTGTTTATACATCTCCCACTTCTCCAACATATCTTGCTTGCTCATTTCATCAACTGAACACATCGTTTGAAGTCCAAGGGAGAGATATGTTGTGGTTTGATAATCTCAAGATTAAGGACCTTACTAGTGCTTTGAGAGTAGCAAGTGTGCCTCCACTGATCTCATTAGGCTTGGTTGTGTCAAGTAAGAGTTTGTGCTTGCTAATCTTGGTGATTGACATCACTTAGACTATTTGATAGCAATTAGGAGTATGGTGATCCTCCGGTGAAGCTTGTTGACCCAACTCATCTTGTGAGTAGTTATGGGTGATTCACTATGTAGGAGTGGCAAAGAATTGGTCCATAGAGAGCACTTGGTCCTTGCGCTGATTAAGGAGGAGCAATACCCTTGGACAGGGGCTCCAACGAGGACTAGGAGAGTGTCAACTCCGTGGTACCTTGGCAAAACATCGGCGTGCTCCTTCCCTCTCTTTCCATTAAGCATTTACTTTGAGCAATTCAATACTTGTCTTTACATTCAAATAATTTCCATGCTATAGTAGGATTGGAATCTACGTTGCTAACCTTTTGCACGATAGAACTATTAGACAACACATTTAGGCACAAGGCATGATTGGGCTAAATTTAGGACTTAATTATTGGAATAATTTTTAGAGAGGCCCAATTCACCCCCCCTCTTGGGCATCTTGTCCTTTCATATATAATTACTTTTTTCCTCTATCTCCCTACTATAATTTTTTTTCACCATAGGCCATTTAGTTTGGATTTTTGTGTTTGATGGTGGACATCACCAACTAGACCAACATTGTGCGCTAGTTTATTTGTTATAGTTCAATAGGATGCAAAGTGGAGTTGGACCAATGCGGAGATAAACAACACCTCAAGAAGACCATAAGAGCTTTTTTTATGACCCACAAATAAAGGCACAAAGCCAAGACATAAAGCAAAGAAACCAGGAGTAATGAATGAATAAAATGGCATGAAGAAAGGAGGACAGACTTTGCCTTATCCCACGGTAGGACCACCCATCCTCATGGTGGGACTACAAGCATTGGATTATATCGATGCATTTGGAGAAGGGCATCAGATCAGATATGAATATCGTTTATCATCACATAATGATGGGACCATGAGACACACCAGTGGGACTGCTAGGTCTAGACGAGTAATAGAGAAGCCCAAACTAAAGACAACCATTGGAGGTGTTGGGCTAGCCGTTGGTGCAACCCACGGTTGGACCAATAGGGAGTTAGGGCAGACTACTAGGTGACAAAAATAGACAAGTGGGACCCCAAGCAAGCTAGTGACCATTGGAGGCGATTGTCAACCATTGGGTGTCTCAGGGTCGAACCTCCCTAGCTCACTTTGAGATCAGGAAGGTTTACCAGAGGGCACAAGGGCCCAACAACCATATTCAAGGATGGGGCTATATACCCCACAACCAGTTCATACAAAGGTGTCGGAGTTGGGAAACTATACTAGGGTGTTGGTGCATCATTTTAGAGCTCTCCACTTACATAGTTATTAGTGATACACTTCGTGATTAGTGTAGGTGCTTTGAGAAGTGTTAGGCTAGTTAGGCAACCCCTAAATGCACTTGCTCTAGGTTTATTAGGCCTAGTGTTGGTGAGGTTTGCATATCTCTTACCATTAGGTGCCTATGTGGACCGTTATTGTACATCAGAGGTCGGCATGTAGTCTTGTGAGATAACACCAAATGCGTTAGCGGTGTGGCCTTCATCGTGTACCAAAGTGAAAGAGGCCCAGACAACAAGGAGCAGTCTATGAGAGGCCAACTTGAGACTCACTTGCCATTAGGGAAGGCCTAGGGCTATCCATGGAGTTACCCAACCAAGAGCTTGGCCCTTGCGAGGTTGTCCTTGCAATGGGCTCCAACAAGGACTACGGGGGAACCATGAGCTTCTCAATACTAAGTAAAAATACTAGATTCATGGATCGGAGTTTGCATCTCCATTACCTTCTGCAATCATATTATATACCTTATTTGTGTGCTTAATTTTCTAGCATAGATAGGCTACTTGATAGGATTGGAATCTTGGTTCCATAAGTCTTTTGCAGTAGAGATAGCAACACACCTAGCAAAACCTTAGTTGCACATCTAGATAGATTAATTATTCAATAGGTTTTGACTAGGTGAAAATTAGAGATCATAGTTAAAAATAGATGTTAAGTTGCCTAATTCACCCTCCTTTAGCGTCAAGGTCCCTTCACCTACTTTTCTTCATTCTCTCTCCTTATCTCGTTCTCATCCACCACAAAACATGCACGCACTCCTCTCCACCACCACCCCACCTCGCCTCACTCCTCTTTGCCAACGACTCACCTTGCCTCTATCCTCTACCCTATCTAGAGCCACACCGACAGTGCGAGCAGAGCTCCCTCCAACAATGGCGTGAGGCAACCCCCTCTAGGCAACGGTGAGCTCTCCCTCTTATTCTTTTATGTCCCTTTCCCTCTCATGTTCACTCCTCGTTCTAGATCTAGTGGGGACAAGCTTGGTGTAGAGAGGCGAACTTGGTACATATGGTGGTGGAGGTACAAAGTGGGAGGACAACAGTCGTGGAGAAGATGCTCTTGGGCCATGTCGCTCGGATCTGTGAGGGCTTAGTAGCAAGCATCCTCGACTGGCATCAGTAGGCTCGGGAACTCTACCGGTCTTAGTAGCGGCTTGGTGGTGGTGGTCTCAAGAGCGGAGGCACAGGCCAAGAGCAACTTGGTGGCGCGGACCTAGGAGCACACAACTTTGGTGGCGGCAAACGCTCGTAGGTGCAGCAACAGCAGCAACGATTTTTAAATTTCTTATTTATTTATCGCCGGTAGTTAACAGGCGGTGATGAGCTTTATTTTTAATATGGACTACGAGCATCAAATAGAAACTGGCGGTGATAGGCCTCCTCAAGCCGGAATCTGTGTAGGAGTGTTCATCCATGCCACGGTGCCACTTTGTGGCTTGGTGTGCAGTTTTTATATATATATATATTCACCATGTGTTTGACATATAGAACCAGAAGCTGGATATTATTGTTCTCTTTTATTTCACATCACTTTTGTTATTGGCTGAATAATCTTACCATCTAGATTACAGTTTAGTCGGTGTGCACGTGTCACTGGATCAGTGGAGTGAGAAAATATTAACTGATAGTTACGGCATTTTATCCTATTGTTTATATATATTTTCCATGGACAACTGACATTTCCTGCTTTTTGTATTTGGCATCTTCTCTTTTTACATTCCCCTTTTGTCTTTTGTGGTGTGTGGACATGATCAAAAAGGGTTCTCACTTTTCGTCATGATCATCAGTAGCATGGACACGGTACCATTCCTAACGTATCGTTTCGATCAAGTGAAATCACAGTCGAACTTTTTTCTCTTGTCCATGTCGTTCATATTTATGGAGTTTGATATCACAAGAAAAATAAGGTATATTGTTTTAGGATCTAGCTAGCCAGCACTCAAACGTTTCTTCGACTCCCAACACCTGATCTTTTTCACCGTCTATCCTCCTTGTTGCCCCAGCCACTGCCCACCAACCCACCGTGGCATGATAGGGTATTGCCGGAGCTCCACTGAGAACAGGGCTGGCTGTATAATTTTAAGAACACTTGGGCAACCAAGAAGATAAGGGCCCGTAGAAATAAATTCTAATATCAAAAATAAAGTATATAGTATGAATAATAAAAACTAGTTTGCAATATTTGTATAGCTCATAAAAGATAACAATGGTCTAACAAAAAAATAAAAAACAGTAACCAGTATAATCACATCAGATAACAATATAATTCTTTGGTGCCTTGTAAAAATCATCTTGGAGCATTTTTTATGTAAAATTTTCAAGAACAGTATCAAGATTAATATCGTCCAAAACATCCTTCTCAATGCTATACATAGTACGTCAAGTCATTCAATCTTTCTTGCAACATAGTTGATCTCAAACAAATTTTCAACAGTTTCATTGAACTTCTTTCGGCTGAAGCTCTATCACTAGAATAGTTAAGAGAATCCAACAAATACTTCTTAGGCAACATCTCTCATATTCAAATAAATACATTGAATTGGAAATTTATAATCCTAGCACATGCACAAAAATATATAAGAAAAAAATGCAATATACTCCATCCCTGTAACACCCTAAAAATTTGAATTAGAAATTAGGTTTGAATTTGAGTAAATTTGATTTATTTCAAATCTTTTTGTGAAGCATGGAATTAAATAAATGAAACTAGAACTAAATTCCATGTTAGGGTTTAACATGTGTGATGCATCTCATGCCCCTGCATTTTTCTTTGGTTTGTTTGAAGTTGCAAAACCTTGGAAAGAATTTCAAAAGCAGTTTGAAAATCAAATTGGAAAAATGTTTGAAAAAGAAAATAAACAGAAAAAAAGGAAAACCTCACCCTCTCTCTTCCTGGCCCGAGAAGCCGGCCCGGCCTGGTTCTCCCTCTCTCTCTCTCTCTCTCTCTTTCTCCCGAAGTGGGCCGCCTCTCTCCCTCGGCCCAGTCCGCCGCGGCCGCCTCCCTCCCTTTCTCTCTCTGACACCCGGGGCCCGCTTGTCGGCGCTTCTCTTCTCTCTCTGTCTGCCGCCGACACCGTGACCCCACCGGTCAGTTCCTCCCCTCTCCTTCTCGTGTCCGACCCGGACACTATCCGCGCCGCGCAACCGCCGACGCGGTTTCCCCGCGCGTGTGCCCGTATGGGACTCTCCCCCTCGGTCCCATATATAGTCGGTGCCCTGCGCCGCCCTTCCCATCTGCTCGCATCACCTCGCCACCGCCACAGCTGCGCCACCGCGTTCCGCCGTTGCCGCCACTCTGCACTGCCGTCGAGTCGACGTTCCGCACTGCCGGCTGCTTCACGCCCTTCGCTAAGCGTCACAGCACCCTCGCGTAAGTGCCGCGCGTCGTTCCCCTCACTTCTCTCGCTCAACTGCGCTCTGTTCTACCGTGCCGACGTGCACCGGATCTCCGCCGCCGCGGTTCACCATCGTCAGGGTTCCTCGTCCTTCTCCGAGCCTCGGCTCTGCCCTAGCGGTGTTCGCCGTGCTCCTCGCATGCTTCCCGCACCTTTCCCCGGTCGAATTAGGGCATCCGAGCCCTAACCACCGTGCACAAACCGTTCGCCGCCGCCGTGCTACGTCGTCGGAGTCTGCCGATCATCCCCGTGCTTCGCCGAGATTCTGGACGAGTTCGCGGCGCCATCCTCTCTCTCTCGCACCTTTCCCCGTTGGAAACCGTGACCCAGAGGGCCCTATCCGCGTACGCCGGCGAGCTCTTGCTCGTTCCGGCCATGGTCACCACCGTGCCCGCCTCTGTCCCTGGCCGAAGCTGTCTTCCTCCCTCTGCCCTTCACCCTCCACCGCTCGATCTGAATCCAGCGATCCAGATTAGATCACTTAAGGGAAATACCCCTTCGGTCCATCATGGACTATGGACCCAGTCCACTGGTGCCACGCCAGCAGGTCCACCGTGGACCAGCCTGTCCGAGCAAGCCACGTGGCGTGCCCGTGGGCGGCGACCCAGTCAACAGCCGCCCAAAGCGTAGTTCTAGAAGTACGCTTTTTGTTTTTCGAAAACGTAAACCCCTCTGTTTTAATCCAAAATACGTTTTCCAATTTACAGATTTGCCATCTGTTTTCAAAATCCTATAACTCCCTCGTTTCAAATCCGTTTTGGCCCAAACAAGTTGCGTTAGGTCCGTAATTTCAAGACCTATATAATGGTACAGTTTTCATCTATGTTAAAGTCTTTTGAAAATCAAAGTAAATTAATTCTTTAATGTTTTAATCTTGCCCTCTTCAAAATCTTGTTTAATTTATAAATCTCTCGTTCTAGATCCGTTTTGTCCCGTTCGAGTTGCGTTGGTTTCGTAACGATAAGATCTATCTGTTAGTAAAAATATCAAATATGTTTTATTCTCTGAAATAAATTGATAATTGATTAACCTATATAATCAATGGTTTTCCAATTAAAATCAATTAGGGTTTTACACCTCGGCTTTTCATAAAACAAAACCTACTTAGTTTAATCTTGTTTTTACAAAGGAAATGTAATGTGACTTAACTTAATTTGGGTATTTCTCTGAAGTATCCAATATATGCTTTTTATATAGATAAAATAAATGAAGTCTAATTCTCTTTTAAAAGCTAATCTTCGATAGACGTTTCTTTTCCTTTATAGATCCGATTAGCGTGTTTCTCGCGTCTGCGTGCTCGTAGCAAGACGTAGTTTTCTTTTATATCTTTTTCATTGATTGGTGTATTGTTCTGAAGTAGATAAATTGTATGCTTTGTATGATTGTTCAGATGCTTGTGTGGTGATCTTGTCCAATCGGTGAGATTTACGTGGAGATCGAGAAGAAGTCATCAGAAGATCGTGAATCAAGTGAAGAAAGGATCTAAGAGTTTAAGGCAAGTTTAACATGGGATCGTCCTTGTTACCTATTCACCATAATTCAATCTAGTCATATTTCATGTGTCTAATTTGATACCATTAGATCTATACCATAGCTTTGTTATCCTTTACCTTGTCACCATGGGTTTGTATGCATATGGGTAGCTTTGCTATGTTTTACAATAATGGATCTTGAGATGAATCTTGACTAATGAGATATGCAACAAGGAGATAAAACTGGCTTTTATAGCAACATGGAATAGGGCCCCACTGTAGGGCAAAAGCTGGGACTTAAATACAACCACGAGTGCTATAATGGCTCTGGCTTTAGTCAAGTATAAAGATTCGTACTAGCATGTTGGCAGTTCGTGAAAGGCACCATTGCCGAGCTGGTTGCAGGGCATGTTCTAGGGTGGTTACCGCTTCGAAAGGTACCATCGAGTAGAGGCTTTGCATACCCCTTGCCCTTGGGTCCGTAGGGTCTGGCAACATGTTAGGAAGACTTTTGAAAGACTTCATAGTGTTCCCTGCCCGCTCACCTTGGAAGTGTTTTGGGAGTCATGATCCCGGGCATATGGGCAACACGGCTTGTGGGTAAAGTGTATAACCTCTGCAGAGTGTAAATCTATCATGATAGCCGTGCTCACGGTCACGAGCGGCCTGGAAAACTCACAGTGTTAGATACTCATGTTGTTGAACAACTTATGATGGTAAGTTTGGAGATATGATATATGAGATTGTTTCATTAATGATCATGTGGTTACCAACTGGGTTAAGCATAACTAAAGCTAAGTGTTGGTAAAACTTGACCAAGTTAAAAGCAACCACAGTAAGACAGTGTCAGCCTTTTGAGCTTCATAACCCTGTGTTACTCTTGCTGAGTACGTTATGTGCTCACTCTTGCCTTATCAACCATATCAGATTGCAAAGAGCAACAGTTAAAGGAGTTAGGCTTGTGATCAACCAGTCAGTTGTCCCCGTGAAGTTGGAGCCTCCCCTGAAGTTCGGAGTCGTCTTTCCGTTGTTCGCTGTGTTGAGGTTATCCTTTGACCTTATATGTTATATATAAGTATTGTCTTTCGATATCACCTTAATTTGTGGCTATATGTGAGATTTGACTTCCTGGGCTCACATATGGTGTAAATCTGGTTTTATTCTTAAAACCGGGTGTGACAATCCCAAATTATAAGACATCTCAAGAATTTTTTAGAGTCAAAGTATCTCAAGTTTGACCAAACTTATATGATAATATAATAACATTTACGTTAATAACTAAGTATCATTAGATTCTTTATCAATTATATATATATATTCATATTGTGCCTATTTGATGTCAGAAATCTTAATAATTTTCTTTGTAATTATTGGTAAAATATGAGATGCTTTGAGTCTACAAGATTCTTGGAATGTCTTATAATTTGGGATAGAGGGAGTCCTAATCGGGTAAGGTGTTGGTGTACTGCTTCCTGTGAGGAGCATGACATCCTTGTGTTGCCGGTTGCCGGGTAAGGAGCGAATCAGATCAGCGCGGCATGGGCATCTCCTCTCCTTAACCAAAATAGCGAATTGATGGGCAGGGCCACGGCGGCAGGAACCAAACAATCAAAACGTCGCTTGCGGCCTGCGGTATGGGCAGGTTATGTAATAATTACCTATATGGTCTTGGGCCCTGCCCCTCCCCTAGAGTCGGGCCTGGCCGAGGCACGAGGCCACGGAGCTCTCACGAGACCCTACCGGGTATTCGGCAGCAACCCTCTTTTCCTCTGCCCTTATGCCACCGCTTGCTTTTGAAACTTAGGCTAACGGTCAGGACTCCCACATCCCGACCTGGTCTACCGCCACCACCATCGGCAGGGCCCCGAACTGCCCAACTGCCATCACAACCGCTTGGCCTACCTACCTCCCCCCAACCCCTTTCTTCTAAGACCACCGAACCAGAAATGGGGAAGGGAGGGAGAGCCGAAAGAGAGAGAGAGAGAGAGAGAGAGAGAGAGAGAGAGAGAGAGAGAGTGCGGGCAAGAGAAATCGAGTGTCCAACACTCGGTTGTTAGATAGCATTTCTCTTGTTTTATCTAGCATTATGCTCACTATTACATTTTTAGACAACAACACACCATTTCTTCTCACCAACTTCTTCCACTGATTTATTTATTCTGATACGAGACTTGCATGTATTTTTTAAAAAATATAGAAAAAAGAGAGGAGAGTGTGTGTAAATGCAATGTTTGATTTTGCTGCTGCTGAAAAATAGTAAGTGACATCATTATATTTTCTTACTCCTCACTCCTAGGATGGCATTCTAGGTCCATCCGTCCATGCAAGGATCAAAACCACGTCATGTTTTTTTGTTAGAAAATTATGGTATCTAGATCTCATACTGAGGACTACAGGGATCTAATTTATAATAAAACATGGAGTTGTTGAAAAGTAGTTAGGCAGCACAAATCAAGGTATTATTGCAAAGAATTTTCTTCAGATGCAGGTAGAGTGGTAAACTGGTTATTGGTAAATAGCATGCAAAAGATCAGTTCTATTTTTGGCTGCAATCTGTTATACCTGACACGTTACATTTTAGGCTTGTTTGGATATACGTGTGTATTTACTTCAATCCATATGTATTAGAGTGGATTAAAATGGAACTTCATTCAATTCCACTTCAATTCACTTCAACATATATAAATTAAGGTGGATACATGTGTGTTCAAACAAGAGCTTAGTGAAGTGAGAACATTTCAACTGTAATTGGTAAACACCCTCTCTCTAAAAAAGAATGCAACCCTAACCCTAGCTAACTAGTTTGGTCAATAGTCAAACTATTTTAAATGTGATCAAATTAGAAAAGAGTATCGATCTTTATGACCCCAAATAGCTACATTGTAAAAATACATATTTGATACCATAATATTTACAATTTATTATATGAATTTTGTCAAACTTGAGATACTTTAACTTAGAACTATTCGAGAGTTGCATTCTTTTTGGGCCAAGGTAGTAGCTTCCAAAGTACAAAACCAATAAAGTTGTGCTTTTGTTTCTGATAAGTTATGTTCTTTATTGAATCTTATACCTACTAGATTACACTTCAATTGACGTTACTATTCTGTCTATTCCAAATTATAAGATAAACTATAAAATGTTTTTATTTTTATAAATGTGTAGTTTTTCTATACATTTAGTTATACACTATATCTAGATACTAGTATAATTTATGTAGAAAAATAAAATACTTTATAATTTAAAATGGATGAAATATATATTTAGAAAATTAAAAATAACTTATCGTGACTATATTTTCTCTAAAGAAGTGGAGGAAAATAGGTAGAGGTGCAGACATTGTCGTGTTCACCCGTCTATAGTCACGAGAGAGCTGCCGAATTTCAAGGCAAGGATTATTCAAATATTATTATTATTTTTTTCAGAAGATGTACACGTGGTCGTGGTCTTCGTTCAATCGACAACGAAGCCATGTGGGGCCCGCGACGACCGGCATTTTGATTTGCACCCATTCCATGAGCGATGACTCACTGGCCACCAAAAGACTGCTGGCTGGATGGAAGGCAGTTAAGCTTCAACGGTCCTAAAGAAATGTAGGAGTGCATGTTACACTGAACATGGATTGTTAAGATGTGACAGAGTCACTAAGTGGTTTTCAATAAAAAGAAATAAAACTAGACATACAAACTAAATTTAAAAAGAGTTGAACGGAGTGTTTCTTTTCGAATTATATGGTCAACAAATAGACACTTATACATACATGCACACACACTCCTATAAAAACACACATATATATCATTATATTTTTATGAGTATTTTTGAAAGATCAAGCTATCAAATCTTAAGATTGATGAGGTCATCATATACATCTTGCTACTTACAGTAGATGCCTTGTCACTTAAACAACAACGCCATTAAATCTTGATCATACATTCCACTCTAGTTAATTGAGGTACAGAATCAAACTCACTGATTTTCTTGGGCCAGGAGTATGAGATCAATTAGTGAGTTGACACGATCTCACTGATTAATCTGCCAACTGTGTCAGGGTCACCGTGAGAACTCCGTCGTCCTTACCTACGCTAGCAAGCTAGCGTGTGGCGCAACCGTCTATCCGATTCGCGTGTGCGTAACGTCACAGAGCTAGCTATAGGCACAGCCACAGGGCACCTGTCATGTCAATATCTTATGAGCAATGAATAATAATATACCACTTTTCCTATAATTCAGGTGTCTGAAATTTAAGTTAATTTCAGTCAACACTAATACACGACCAACTAGTATAAATTACTTGTTAATTTATATTTTATTATTTGTCTTTGTATTATAATATATTAAATTTTTGTCCTTATCCTCCTATAGAAATAATTGTAATTGATGAATTGTCTTTGTTCCAACATTTATAAGATTTTATCAGGTTTGTAGTTTTGTTTAACAGGTTTTTTTATTTCTGAAATTAAAAATTACAGACTATGTCTACATAAATTACAACAAACTAAAACTACAATTTTAATATAAAATATATGTAATAACTGTCGTCTAAAAAGAAACTAAATTTCAGGCACCTAAAATTTAGCAAATCCCATAATATACAAACCACCCTCAAAAAGAAAGTTATGTAGAGTTTTGTGCTGGTCAAATCAAATTTCCTTAAATTTAACTTGGTCTAAAGAAAATATGAACAATACTTATATCTCCACTAAATTTATTAAAAATGTATTTAATGATTAATATAATTGATATTATATTTTTTATGCATTCTATTAATAATTTTTTATGTATATTTGGTTAAAATTAAAAATCTTTGACTTATCGAAAAACAAAACTTTTTATAGGATGGAGGAAGTAGAGTCCTACAGGCACGTACTCTTTCGCTTCCAAAAATATTACTCCATATAATCAAACTATCTTAAGTTTGGATACATTTTTTAAAAATAATAATTATGATTTCAAATAAGTAGTATAGTGCAAACATATTTCTGACAAATCTAATAATATACATTTAGTATATATGTTGGACACTATTATATTTTATATTTTCCATAAATTTGATCAAAACTTAACAGTATTTAACTTAACACTACTCTAAAATTACATTCTACTAGAGCATGATTTTAGAAATAGTAGCTGATTCTGTTGAGTGGCGGCATCATAGACCCGTCGTATGTACTACCTTTGTCTCTAAATATATTTTACTTTTGTTTTTTTTAAAAAAGACCTTTACTAAATATATATTAAAAATATTAATATTTATGACACATAATTAGTATCATCATTAGAAAGATTTTTTTAATCTAGTTTTTTAATAAATTTATTTATAGATATATAAATGTAACACACGTATGTTTTACAAATCGAGTCAAACTTATAACAGGTATCCCAATAATGACAATTATTTTTTTAAGGAGGATGATGACAATTGTTTAGAGACGGAGAAAGCATACGCTAGCTAGCTAGGACATTTACTAGAGTACATGATCGATCCGGTCGTGTTCAAAGTTCACTTCGAGTCATGGCCGTTTGAATAACCTATCCATCAAGTTCAAAAAAAAAAGAATAACCTGTCCACATAAAAATGTTGTGGATGCTGAGTTCCCTGCTAGGCACGTAATTCTAGCCCTAGATCGAGGAGCTGCTGGGGACATGAAACATATACATGAAAAAAAAGTAGAAGGTACATGGATCTGATGGTGTCGCATGGATGATCGATCTGATGATGATGTCGCCGGCACATTCGCTGCTCGCTTCATCACGAGTCAGAGCAACTCCAAAAGAGTGGCTATTTGCTTCATACAGTCCATTTTAGAAAATTTTCAAAAAAAAATCAAAGTCCAACAGTGTTGTTTATTTCTAAAATAAAAAGTTGTCTAATCCGGACTTCTCGGTCGTCAAAGAAAGCTAGCCGGAGCCGCTTGCCATCTGCATGTTCGCGTCCATTCCGGCACATGCAAGTCGATCCTATACCAAATCGTGACGGTTGCATGCTATCGAACGGCTGGGCAAAGACAAACAACCTACATGCAATAGATTAAAAAATAGAAAATACCAAAATTTAGAAAGACTGTTGCAGTAGTCGATCTTTTTAGAGAGTTTTGTATTTTACAAAATGGCTAAACCAAGGGTTTCGATATTTATTTTTAGACAATCTCTTAGAGTTGCTCTGATACCATGCACAGCGATGCTATGCTAGCTAAAGGTACGGTGGTGGTGGTGTGTATGGCCGTCTGGTGTACCTGGAAGGCTGCGGCGAGGAGAAAATGCGGCGAGGAGAAAAGGGAGGCCGCCCACGCTAAACAAGCGGCACATAAATATGCAATAGGCAGTAATAGTGTACTAGCAAACATGCTCATATATTATATTGTGCTCAATAATTTTTTAGAGTCAGAGCCTAAATTTATATGATAATTATGATAATATAATAACATTTATAATATTAATTAAGTATCATTAGATTCTGTTGGATTTATTATGGGTCTAGCCCATTTATTTATTCAATAAATCAATAGCTCTATGGTGTGTAATTGTGTACACTATTATTTGTACCGGATTGGAAGCCGAAGGGACGTGGCGTGTTGTGGCAGGCGAGGGTGGCGTGGTAATTAATTTTTTAATAACCACTAATGGAGGGAGTTACCAGAATTCGATTCTTCCATTGATTATGGGAGTTTCGTACTTGCATGCATGCACCATTAAACCACCCCCCCTCTCCCTTGCACGCACAACACTTTGTCTCCCGCGCATGCGCATGCGAACAGGGTTGCATGACCTCTTGGCCTCCCCTGCGGGAGAGATAAATTCTCTCCTTCTTCCAACTCGAAACGGTTCCGAACAGAACACAATATTACAGACACAGTTCTGCTGCTAGTTGTATCTCTATCTCGTGAATCCGCGCGCACGGTGAAGCGAGAGGGCAGGTGCCTCTGGAGCCCTTGCCGTTCGAGACCTTGCACGGGGGATCGGCAATTAGGTTTTTGGGGAGCGTCTACGCGACTGCCCAACGCCGCCGCCGTTCATCGTCTTCTTCCCGGTGACGCCGCCATCTTCTTCCCGGTGATGCCGCTATCATCTTCCTCCCGGTGGTCGTCGCGCTGTCGTCTTCTTCCCGGTGGATTGTACACCTTCGTCCTCTACGTCATGACCATCGAGGTTGGTCAAGGTTCTGATCATCGGATGCTGCGCGGATGGGAGGGTATGTTCATCTCGTTATGTCTCTGTTTTCCGTCGTATAATTTTTATATGTTTCAATAGTTTATCCATATTGTTTCATCAGTTGTAGCGAGTCTGTTTCACATGCTCTGCTGTGTCGTTTCGTAATTTGTATGCTCTCTGTTCCTGCTAGTTTCGTGCTCTGCATATCTGTTTCAGAATTACTATTATGATGTTTCATATGCTTCTGCGTATACATTTCAGTAGGTCTGTATCGTCGTTTCATATGCAGTCTGTTCGTTGTTGTTATGAGATATATGCTATGCTTTTATGTGATGTTACGTATATCTGGTTTACATGTTTTGGACATCCACATGTTTCATATTGCTATGAATATTGTTGATGTCATGATCTCAATTATAATTAATCTTTTATATGTCATCATCATTATATTAATTTACAGAATTAAAATGACATGGAAATTACCTAATATTCTAACAGATTCTTCAACAATTATATTTTTATAATATACCTATTTGATATCATAATTTTATAATTTCTCTATAATTTTGATCATGTTTTTACTCTCTAAGATTCTTAAAATGACTTACAATTTAGAATTGATGGAGCACGAGTTATGACTTATGAGTTTAGGTAACATACTGGATACGAAGAACACGGATGATCATCGATGTAAAAAATGGATAGAAATTAAGATCCTAAGTATTAGATATAGATATATTATTATTATTATTATTATTATTATTATTATTATTATTATTATTATTATTGTTGTTGTTGTTGTTGTTGTTATTATTATTGTTATTATTATTTTTATTATTATTGTTATTATTATTATTATTATTGTTATTATTATTGTTATTATTATTATTGTTATTATTGTTATTGTTATTGTTATTGTTATTGTTACTGTTGGGTTACTCAGATAGTGACCATGCTGGTGACATGGAGAAGAGGAAGAGCACATCAGGTGTAGTGTTTTTCTTGAATGGAAATGTGGTAACCTGGACCTCACAGAAACAAAGGTGTAGTGTTTTTCTTGAATGGAAATGTGGTAACCTGGACCTCACAGAAACAAAGGCCAGTGACACTGTTATTGTTATTGTTATTGTTATTGTTATTGTTATTGTTACTGTTAGGTTACTCAGATAGTGATCATGCTGGTGACATGGAGAAGAGGAAGAGCACATCAGGTGTAGTGTTTTTCTTGAATGGAAATGTGGTAACCTGGACCTCACAGAAACAAAGGCCAGTGACACTGTCGAGTTGTGAAGCTGAGTATGTTGCTGCAGCTTCAGCAGCTTGTCAGGGTGTTTGGCTGGTCAGACTCATTGCAGATCTCACTGGGAAGAATTTTTAGAAGTTCAAGCTTCTCATGGATAGCAAATCTGCCATTGAGTTGAGCAAGAACCCAGTATATCATGAAAGAAGCAAACACATTGACACACGCTACCACTTCATCAGAGAGTGTGTTGCTGATGGGATTGCAGAGGTGGATCATGTTAGCACCGACAGACAGCTTGCAGATATCTTGACGAAGCCTTTGGGAAGGATCAAATTCGTTGAAATACGTCAACAGCTGGGAGTTGGGAACATGTGTCACGATTAAGGGGGTGAAATGTTGAACCAAGAGTCTGTAATCGTGTCAGTCATTTAGGTGTGCATTAGGTGTTACGTTTTGATGTTCAGCATGTTTGTAATTAGCGTAGAATCCTGGGTGTGTGGCGATTGCACACGCACTCGCCAGGACCGCGTCTTCAGGGCCAGCTCCGCCATGGCTAGCACGCCGTGCATGCCGCACGGGCTCCGGAAATGACGGCGCACCGTGCAGCGCCCAACTGTGGCGGGGGGAGGCGATCCAGGCCTACAAGGCCGAGTTGAATGCATGAACAAAGCTGCGTATTCGCAGTGGCTAAAACTCTTCTCTCTCGCGCGCGTGTATCGCTCGCTCGCCGCCGTAGAGGTTCTAGTTGAGCGGTCACCACTCGCCGGTGTTCCGCCTCGTCGGGCTCCTCGCCGGAGCTGCGGTTCCAACAGTGGACCAGCCGCGGCTAGTGGCGAGGCGCGGGAACGAAGGGCCGGGGGGAAGGACGAGGTTGGTTGGGCGGCGACCTGCTCATGCTGGGGGTGCGACGGCCGTGGGCGCGACTGTACACGTGCTGCCTGGAAGTGCAGGATCGACGACGCTGGGTGGGCCATGAAGGTGATGGCGCTGTTGGAGACTTGGAGGTGATCAACTTCCCGCTCTACTTGGTGGCGCTGTTGGTCGACATGGTGCTCGTGTTCAAGGCCCGCCTGGCTGCTGAGGCTCGAGGGCCTCCTTGCTGGCTTCTTCGCATGCGTCATGTGTCACCGTCAGCCTCGTCGGGGTGCATGGACACTGGGTGGCGAAGGCAGACAAGCTGCGTCCGCCGGAACAACACCAGAGCATGGCAAGGTCGCGCCCACCGGAGCCCCGCAGCCGCCCCAGCCTACACGGCGAGGTCACGCCCGCCAAAGCCGCACAATCGCGCCCACCGCGTCCACCCGGCGGGCGAGGTCGCGTTCTCTCGGCGCTAGAGTCTGGGCATCCGTATTTGGGAATGAACAGGAATATGACGAGTGGGTCCAAGTGCCAGCGTGTCAAACACATCTAGCCTAGACCACCTAGCAAGAAAAACCACCGCCACATAAGCAAAACCACCCGGCAAAACCACCTCAGGGGGTAAATTGACTGGTTTTACAAACTTTAATGTGTTCAATATCCGGTTTTATACTTGAGGGGGTTAAGTAGACATCTCTCCAAACCTTAAGGGGTGATGTAGACTTTTTCCACACCGAAAACGTCTGCAGCCACTAGTACAAAAAACATTAACCGCGGCGGTTAAAACTGATTAACCGTGGCGGTTGTTTCAACCGCCACGGATCAATGGTCACGGTTAATCAGTTGTAAAAAAACTAGATCCAGACCCGGTTAGGGCTGGATCTGGGCTGCTGGCCCGTGCGGTGCCGTCGTGCAGCCCCGCCGCCCTCGCGCGGGCCCGCGCCAGCCTCGCGCATCCCCGCCGCCGCCCGCCTCGCGACGCCCTCGCGCAGCCCCACGGCGGCCAGATCCGCCTCGCGCGGCCAGCGCGGCCCTCGTCGGATCGAGGCCGTAGAGGGGAGCCGCCGGGGGGAGGACGAGGAGCGTGGAGAGGGAGCGCCGCCGGGCGCCGTCGGGGGAGGACGAGGGTGAGAGAGAGCCGTCGGGGAGGACGAGGGAGAGCCATCGGAGAGGACGAGGGGAGGCGTCGGGTCGGGGAGGACGAGGGAGGCGTCGGGTCGGAGCGTTGAGAGGGTTCGGGTGAGAGAGAGGTTGGGAATGAAACCCTAAGTTGCTAAGTATATATACACTGAGCGTGTTATTGGGCCAAGATGGGTTGTTTGGGCTCCGAGATGGGCCAATATTAACCGTGGCGGTTGTGTTACAGTAACCGCCACGGTTAATGTATTAACCGCCATTAACCGTGGCGGTTGTGTAACAGTAACCGTCATGGTTAATACATATTAACCGTGGCAGTTGTGACCCCTAGCCGATGGACTTTTTGGGCACCTATTAACCGTGACGGTTTATGTATTTAACCTCCACGGTTAATAAAACTCAAGTGTTATGTAAAATAAATCCTGTAGTAGTGAGCCTGCCCTGGGGCGGAGTGAGGACGAGACGGAAAGGGGGCAATCTGTGGATAGGATTATGCCAACGAGTGGGTGGTTCATTTTCTTACGTTGGGTCCTATGAAAGTCCTACAAAACTACCTATGGACCGCCTTACATGCTTTTTTTTACAAAAGCAGCATGCTAGAATTGCATTGCTTTCACCAAACGGAGGGAGTATATTGTAGCATATTGAGCTGAAAGCTTTATAATAAGATACTAGTGAAGCCTAATTGAGCTGTAAATTGCTGCACTTTTGGATGCAGTAAAAAGCACTTCACTGCTGATAAGGAAAGCTTGATCATTGTGAACCTTGTTATTCTACTATTGTCCACTACCTTTTTATTTGTGCACGTGTCAGTATAATCTTCTATATGTTTGTGCGCTAACAGCTGTCTTCATAGTGGTAATCTTAAGTGCCATCACATCTTACAGGGACAATAGCAAAAAGATATCAAACCTTTGCAATTCCGTTTTTGAGCAATGGATTTTTTTTCCTTTAGTTATTCTTATGCACCAAGAATAAGGCTCCAAAGCCTCTAGAGTCTTAATCAATATGTAGGTGAAGGTATCAACTTTTTTAGGCATCCTCATGAAAGCTGTAAATAAAGTATTGAAGGCATATATATATATATATATTATATATATATATATATATATATATATATATATATATATATATATATATATATATATAATATATATATATATATATATGGTGAAAAGTAACTATTTTATACCATCTCGTTTTCTTAAGTTTGATCACATTAAGTCACCAATAAAGAGATTCAACAATAATACACAACAAGACCGGTCACAACTTAGATATAGTTTTTTGTGTCTAGTAGATTAGTGGTTCTTGGCCTTGAGCCGGGGTAGTTCTGGTGGCTAGCCCCTGTTTGTGGGGGTTTTTGTATTTCTGTTTTCCCCTTTTTTCGTCTAATAAAAATCCAGCAAAGCTTTTGCCGTCTTTCTAAAAAAAGTCACCAATAAAGACTACATATTACCTCTATTTAATTTATTTCCTTTTTGCAATGAACGACGTAAGATATGTTTGGGCTCTCATTCTAGGAGGGCTCTCAAAGTTTAGTTTCGGGTCCCAGGAAAGAGGCCCTCCTATTCTTCTCCCCCCAAATTAGAGACTATGGCTGAAGTTGTGCTTTGAATTTGGTCCTCAAATTTTGCAGACCACCTCCCAAATAGAAATGTAGGGGCTTGATTTTGGGCTTGTGGCTGGAGATGCTCTTAGCCCACCCGTATAATAGCTTGATCTTCATTTTAAATATACATGACCCACAATATTGACTATAAACTTATAGCTCACTTATGCTCTTTCTCATTTTTCTCTTTTCTTCACATCAGCATTCAACATTTTTTATAATTCATTATTTTTATACTTGCTATTGCCATTAGGACAGCACTCGCACCGGCGGTCTTGGTCCAAGTCAATGTCAAGGCTCAAGTATCTAGGACCTACCTTGAGCATCAAGCACGCCGGTGGTGTACAGTAGGTAGGTACATAGGTCCAAGTCAACGTCTTCGTGTGGATGACACTTCATATGGTTCCCTGGTGGCAAGGTAATTTGCACTGCACTGTGTCTCGGCGACAGATCGAAGCACCGCAGCCCCTGTGTGCGTCGGTCCGACGACGACGCAGCAAAAAAAAAAAAAAAAAAAAAAGCCGAAGCGAGGGCGTACGCAACGCCCGGTCCCGGTGGTTGCGCGCGCACGTCAGGTACCGTGTATGTATGACGCCGCTGCGCCTCCCCGCCACTGTCACTGGCCTGAGCTGCCCGGCCTTCGGCGTCGGCGTCGCGACGACAGGCTGACAGCTGACGGCGACCGCGACGCTGCCTGAAAAGGCGGCACACAACACAACTGGAGCCGCCCACGCGAAACAGACGCGGTGAATGAAAATGAAAATACGCAGCGCAATGCAAAGGTGTGTCGTTTTGGCTCCGTGTGCGTCAGGGTGTGTGATGCAGATTGGCAGGACCCGTCCAGCAGAAAAAAAAAAGGCCCCAAGATAACGGTCCCAGATGTTTCGACTGCATGGGGGCTCGTGCACGCAGCAGTGCCTCAATTATTGGCAGCAAAAGGCTCAATCCAATCCTTTTCCCACGTGTAAGTGCGTAACTACCTAGTAGTGCCTTATAATACGGCTGCAATGGCCCAACTGGACCACGGTGTCACTCATCGCTCTGCCATCCAAACAGTGAAAAAAAAGACATGAACAGCACTGAACATATTACAAACTTTGGCCACCAGTCCAAAGCGCGTACACACACACACAATAGGTTAAATCGTTACCAAACGCCGGAGCGTTGACTCACAAATTGCCACTACCACACACGCCAGAAACTAAAAAGGGCATCAACTTGCCAAATGTCAAAGCTAGGGTGCTGCGTACCTACCTGCACGAAGATTTCCTCATCCACAAGCAAGAGATTCCGCACGCACTCCTGTTCCCCGTCTGACGAGCGATGAGCGAACGAAAGGACCTCATCAGACTTTGGTGCCACACCACCACACCACACCACACCAGTTGATGCTCGGCCAGTCGGGCAGGGTCGCTATGTATTGTCGCTCCCAGGAAAAGGTACAGATCGGACTTTATGGGGGAGAGAACAGTATCATCATTATGACGGGCTAATCTAAGGACCACAGTACAATGTGGACGAGATTAAGCCACTCCCAAGCTTGCTGTAGCGTGCAAACAAGCTCCAACTTTGCGGCTTTACAGGCGGCTCCGCCGTATTGCTGGTGCTGGATCAGTAGGGTGCAATGTCTTGCAGTCCACACTTATCCAGTTATGTCCTCTTGTGCGTTGAGATGTATCATGTAGGACGGGCATAGCCTTTGCCAATTAATCATGTTAGTGCCTAACCTGCCTTCAACTTGCAGCAGAAGTCCACACTAGACGTGATGCCTTCTGCTATTGATCTTCTGTGTTGAAGATCTCCTCGGATTCCATGGGAGATGACCAGTAGTGCAGAAGGGATTCCACGGTGAGACGTCGTGTGGCACTCAACATTGAGATGAAGAAGCGGCAGCCATCAATCTTGTATTCTTCCAGAGGATTTCTGTGTCCAAAACTCCGAACGTTCACCTGGCCAAAAAAAGTTTGACATCCAGTCACCACCTCAGTATTCAGAATAAGAGATCACCAGACGATTAAATCACAGACAAGGTTGTTTGATCTACAGTATTTTCCTTTTAGATTTAATTTGAAGAACACGTTCTCTAAAAAGAAATGCAGGTGTAAATATTTCAAAAGCAAAACAAACATCTCAAGGCACGACTTACAGCAGAACTAAGCTTGTTCATGTTTACTAAATGGTCTTTCCATAATGTATCAAGAGTCTTCAAAAGTACTTCCCGCTGCAATTAAACACAGGTAAATATGTTTGTAAATAAATCAAATATGCTACATACAGGAAAGTGTTCATATTGCCCAATTTAGAGTTGAAGATGTTTAAACAATCAAATACGTTTCATGTAGGTGAAAACAAAAACATGGATATCATTTGGTTGGGGTTTATGTCCAGACAAACTTTGTGAACCAACTGAAAAAAGAATCAAACCTCGATTCCAATTATATATCCATCGTCGTAACGGGACTCTTCCACAGCATTCAAGTAGGTAGCTATAAGAAAATCCCCAAAATATTTCCGAAGCAGATTGACAGTGTTTGTATATCTCCCTTTCCTGGATTGTTTATCAAAAAGAAGCAACATACAAACTTTCAAATCAATAACTATTATTGTGAATGCTATATTGTGCCATCTATAAAATATATAGGTGTACCATCATATCACAACATACCTTGATGTATCATCAACACAAATGGCAAACCACCGCATTATAGAAGATGTTTTCTTTCTAATTCCTCTAAGTGAATCGGGCGGCACAGGCATGTTTGGAACAACAAAACTATCGGCCTTCACTGGGCCCCAACCTTGCATTTCCTCAAGTGCTGATTGCAGGTTTTGCTCTTGGATGTCCTTGAATGATTCTGCAGGGCATCTCAGAAATCAGAATACCCGTTATAGAATAACATGAACTAATAATAATTTGTGTATATTACCACTCAGTAGTTTTCCTCCTAGACCAACAAATTCATCCAAAAGCTTTACCAGATTCCATGTCTTGGGTGGCTGAAAGAAATATATAATTTGGACAACTGACATGGCACTGAAAACAAATGCTTTCAGAAATAAACTTAAGAATAAGGACACATCAAGTACCTTTTGGGGATCAATATTTAGCAAAACAATTTCATCAGCTACCGCTTGCATGTACCTAATAGAATTTCAATTAAAGGAATGTCAATGAAAAATAAAATAAAATAATAAAATAGCAGCATTTTGAACAAAAAAAGGTGACTACATATAATGATTTAAGTAAAAGCCAAACATCGTTTTGGAAAGGTGTGTTGACAGTGAGGAAAAAGTGTGACTTTAAAGTAAGATGAATTATTAATTCTTTCTACACCACATTTTTTGTTCAAAAGAATATCATTTATAGCTCTACCATTTCATAAACAACATTCAAAAGCTTCATGCAAGAGGCAATAATAAACTTACTGGAAAATTTGTTCACTGCAGCTTTCAGACTCACCAGATAATATCACCTGCCTAAGGTTGTATACATGCTTTCTTTGGACCTATCAAAGGTAGGAACAAACGAATCCAAATGAACATTTGTGATGCTACTAGAAACTGAAAGGCATTCACGATCATTTCTACTGTGAATACCTTTTCACTATAATTTCTATTGCCAATCCTCATGAATACAAGTTTTCCAAAATAAGACAAAATTTGGAAAGCTAGTACTAATAATTAAACCAAAGAGTTAGTCAGATCCTTAGGGGCACCAATTTGCACTACTACAACAAGATCTGTCAATCATGATTTGAAGAGAAAAGGATAAGAAGAGTAAAGTTGCGTATTCACAATAGAAATGATAGTAAAAGAAGAGTGCCTGACAAAAAAAAGGAGATTGCTACCTGAAGTTATTGTTCATGCAAGTTAATAGCAAAAAGCCATACTACAGAATGCATGTACTGGAAATTGGGGCAGTTGAATACCTCCAGGACTTCATCGAACTCAACAAGACTTTTCCTTATTCCAAAATAATATTTCTCTGCGTTGATTTGAAGGCCTAGAAGCTGCATTTTGAAGACTCAATGAACGTAAGCAAGATTATCACTGTGATGCCACCAACCATACGATGCTTGAATATGGCGTTGTAATAAAATACAAATCTGACCTGCTTCACAACAACATTGCTCTCAATAGCTATGTCTTCATCATTCGTTATCCTTGATATTAGCCTCACAGCCCATTCAGTGTCCAGATTAAATTTCTGGAATATTTCATCTTGTAAGCTGAGTATAAAAAGTTAGACGCTGTCAAATTCATTAAGCATATATAATATCATCAGATCATACCAGAAGTTACAGCAGATTAGCAAGCTAAAGTATTTCTGTTGGGGAACAAACATACCTCACCATAAACCGTGTTGACCCAGGATCACCCTGTCTGCCTGCTCTGCCACGCAGCTGGGAAAAACAAAGCTTGCCAGTTTAATTGTACAGTGGTAGCAAACTAGAGAAACAAAATCATGAAAGCCTTTTGTCACAAGCAGGATGAGATAGGCCAGAAATGAAACCCAACAAGATCACAAAAATATGACATAGAATTAATATGTTCCAACTTCTAAATATGCTTTTTAATAACTTAGTACATGATTATTTCAAAGGACTGAGATAGATTAGTCTGAGGGAACAGAAAATAACATAAAAAATCATTAATATAAAAATACATTTACTAAAAAGAATAATGCATAATAACATATGAAGACAGAATTTCTACAGGTTCTTTTTGTGACACTGCTAGTTAATACTGCATCAGTGCATTGATGCGTGCAGTGTA
This sequence comes from Microstegium vimineum, assembly GCA_022036555.1. Classification (NCBI taxonomy): domain Eukaryota; kingdom Viridiplantae; phylum Streptophyta; class Magnoliopsida; order Poales; family Poaceae; genus Microstegium; species Microstegium vimineum. Next base: position 47,136,791 of record CM039132.1, read on the forward strand.
AGATAATGAAAGCTGCTGCTGATGGATAAGAAATCTATTTTAATCCAGAATCATAGGGTTATATATGATATGATATAAAGGGCTAAGCAGCATGCAATGGCTCAGTTGCTTCCAGCCACATCCGCAGCATCTTACCTGGTTATCAATTCGGCGTGACTCATGCAAAGAAGTTCCTACTACATGGAGCCCACCTAATCTCTTCACTGCAGCACCTTCAGCAGAACAATGAATTTCACAATCCCTTAAGACACTGAGATAAGCAAGTCCTATTGCATCACAAAGAGGGTACATCTCAGACTCTTCAGTCATGCGCTCTTGCAGTTTCTCCATCCCAATCATTTGACCCATTTCTATAGATTCAGCAATAGTGGATTTTGCCTTACTAAAAGACCATGCATTTCTCTCGCTTTTGTGAATAAATTTTGCTGGAGGCATATGTGAAAAGAGTGAAAGAGTTAGCCAAAGAACAAAAAGACAAGTCATTATATGTTAATATACAACCATTAACACTCGAGTACTTACACATGATTGCAACTCTGGCAAGCAGACCTACTGATGATGGACCAAGTTCTATATTTGAGAGACCCTACCCATGATAAAAGGAAATAGTGAGAAACACCCTGCAAAGTTCTTGGGTCAGAGAAAAGGATCTGAATGAACCACCTTGTGGGATGTGGATTCCCCTTCCATGTCAATATCAGGAGGTTCATGGGTCAAAAATGGAAGTATGTTATCTTCTACTATTTCTTTTGCAAGCATCTGGCAACGAAAAGATGGACCATATTTCTGTTAGGTGTGAAGAACTAAAATACTAGCAATACTGCTATCAGTTTTGACTTTTCGTACATTTTCTAAAAGGAGTCCTGTTGAGCAGGGCTAAACCTATGCATGAACTTACTTTTGGATTACCCCCTAAAATAATGTCAGTTCCTCTGCCAGCCATATTAGTTGAAATTGTAATAGCATGTTTTCTTCCAGCTTGGGCAATTATTTCGGCTTCTCTTGCAGCGTACTGTCAGGAATAAGGCAATTAGCTTTATCAATGGAAAAGAACAAGACAAGAAGTTAAACTACAGCAAACATTTTACAGACCTTTGGTCTTGCATTAAGGACATTGTGTGGAATATTGCGAACTTTAAGTAGCTCTGACAAGTATTCAGAACTCTCGACACTGCAAAAGATATAGACACCATTTGTTTAGACAGCTGTATGAAAAGCATCCCAAGATAACCCAATGCTGAAAGCTCCCACACAAGGTGAGGTTTGGGGAAGGGAATTTCTAGGCAGCCCTACCTTTAATTATTATGCAAGGAGGAGGAATGCAGCCCACACAAGGTGAGCTTTATATAAAATTCAGAACTCCACATGCAAAATATGGAACTACAGTGGGCATCCTCATTACCCCTTCCCTCTCACTTCACTAGTTGGGTCATGCTTAACAATAAGCCACCCTACATCTTTATGAACAGGTTTCATCCTATGAAAAGATCTCTAAACCAAATTTTCTCTCCTAGCATCTCATGACCAAACTAAACATATCAAAATCTTATCTTCAGTAGTTTATTTACTTAAAAAACAGAAACAGACAGGTACCTTGGAGCTGTTGCTACTGTGCAACTGCAAATCACATGGTCATGATTACTGCAATGCCCCTTTCAATTTGGATGTTTTCTCCAAAGTGAATGAGGGTGCATTCCCACAAATCCATACCCAAATTTACTTCTTTATTTTCTAATAAACAAGTGGCAAAGGACAAAGGCAGTAGTAAAACTATTTTTTCCTTCTTTCTCAGTTCGCATAATTTTCGCTAATGCAAAGGAGGAACTTGAAAGAAGAGATGACTCGGGAAAATTAGTAGATTGATTATGGAGGTACAAAGGGTGTACAATATATAGGCAAGGATCATCAAGGGTTTATAGAAACACCCAATCAATGAAAATCCTTGCCTAATCCAAGATCAACTACCATAAACCCCCAAGGGCGCATACAACTGAAGGCCAGGGCGCTACAGCCCATGTAGCCAGCCTAATGGCCCAAACTAACAGCCCATATGTCTAACAGAACTAGCTAATTTATTTGTCAGCATCCATCAAAAGGTAATGCTGCTAAAAACCAAATTCCCAGCAGCATAAAATCACAAACAACAATGAATGGAGATAAAAGTGTTGAAGAAACCTAATTAGTAAGTTTTTCTTGCCCACACTGATAAAAAGGGCAGCCCTAGTGCATGTAGCTCCCGCTTGCGCAGGGTCCGGGGAAGGGTTTGTGCATAGCATTTCCCTGCATTTCTGCAAGAGGCTGTTTCCAGAACTTGAACCCGTGACCTTCATGGTCACAAGGCAACAGCCCTATCGCTGCGCCAAGGCTGCCCCCCTTCTTGCCCACACTGATAACAAGCAAACATGAATTTGAAAAAAAAAAACATATTTGAACACAACAAATCTTTTGAAGTTTTCAGTTTCATTAGCTCCTGTAGTACTACAAATCATAATAGATGGAAGAAATATCTAATACTAATAATCTCATACTGATACAACCAAATTTTCGAGTAGGCATGGAGGCGTATTATATGGTGGTGATGAGATAAAATATGTATTAAATATTAAAACAAAAAATAGAAGTCACCTTGTAGTTCCAACTAAAACAGGGCGGCCTAATTGCAACATAGACTCTACTTCAGCCCGTACATATTGCCATTTGCCTCTTGCAGTCTACGAAAGCAACAAAATCAATCAATTTTTTTCTAGCGCCAAAGGGAGGAACCACTTCCTCAAGACTCACCGCAAAAGCTTGGATAGGCAAGTCGACCCGTATATTTGGCAGATTCGTAGGTACTTCAATAACAGGCATCTTGAACATCTTTAAGAACTCCTTTTCCTGTAAAAGCAGCATGATCCTGTCAGCTTGGAATAATAAACTGTACACATGAATAGATTATTCAGAAAGAAACCTAATAAACATCATACCTCTGTCTTAGCAGTTCCTGTCATCCCAGAAAGCTTAGGATAAAGCTTAAACAGTGACTGATATGTGATTTGAGCCACAATTACTGAATCTGCCTGATTAAATTGCAATTAGCATTGCACACCAGAAACTATCATAAACTTTCAGAAATTATAAAAATAGTAGCTCCATCAATTTAAAGTGGCAATGTGTAAGTCAATAATGACCTGGATTTTTAGGCCTTCCTTTGCTTCTACTGCTTGGTGGATACCATCAGACCATCTTCTTTTGGGTTCAACTCGGCCGGTTAGCTGGAAAAGAATTAATATTATCATCAAACCACAGGATTTCCAAAGCATGCAATTGTTATGAACTAATAGGCAACATGAATTATATTATCAAGAGAACATAATAGATATATGATAGACATCAATCAAAGTTCACAAAATGTGATGATAACAAATGTTCTGATGAGAGGAGAGAGAACAGTGCATGTGCTGAAGAACATTCCACCAACTTGAACAATGACTGGATCAGTATGGATGAATGTTATCTTAGTTGGGACGTTAGGTACACAGAAAATTTTCTTCAAAGCATAGAAAATTTCGAAGACATAATTGATAAAAGCATGATCATAAAAGAGTTAATCAGCAAATGTAACTTTCAGCGAGTCATGAATGTTCATGCAAAAACTGATCACAAGCTACAAGTGTGCATTGACATTTTCATTGGCACATCACACAACACATCATCATCGATCAGTATTAGTTACATTGTGCTTGTGAAATTGCATGTGTTATCACAGAAACCTTTTGCTACCAATTGCAGAGTTGCCCAGGATTATGAAAATGAAAGAACCTCTTAAGACAGAATACCAGCACCAGGATGGACTCGATAGCTAGTTGACATATACCAGGAAGAGGACTGTGTCCTGACGTTTTACTTGATATTTTTTTTGTAGGATAGTCCAAATATATTTTCTCTGGTCTATTGCAAGTTACATGGGACCGCTAAAAGCTGATTGGATAGGATGATATTGGTTCCAATTTTAGTTGAAAAAACCATGTAGACAAAATGTATCATCATTGAGAAGAAATCTGGTATCCCAGTGAACATTTATAACTTTCTTTTGAAAAAAACATTAATGAGCTTCAATGAGCATTTAAAATGTAATTCAGTAAAATGCCAATATCCCTTCCAAAAATTCAAATAGGATCGAACGGTTAGGAGTCTGTGCGGGCGGAGCTCCGACCCCGACCCCCCGCCGTTCCCATGGCTTGCGGGCCCAGCTCCGCCGCCGGCGGCCGTAGCCCCCCGTCACCGAGCGCCAATGCCCTTTCCCCGTCCCACGGCCTACCTCCTCGTACAGCTCTCTCAGCTAATGACGCCCCACAGCCACAGATCGAGTCAACCCCCCGGCCTGCAAGCCCGTCGACCTGCGCGGTGCCTCCTCGTCGCCCCACCCTCAAATCCGCCGTAGTGGGGCCGCAGATCCTGCTCGACGAGCCCACTGCTGCTCCCGGCGCGGCGAACCAGGTGGAAGACGGTAAGCGTGTGAAGTTCGCCTTCCCCCTTAATGCCCGTCCTGCGAGGAGTTACTCCGCCTGTGGCAAATCGTCTCCAAAATCCTGCCTTAAATCCTCTGCACCGGCATCTGCTACCGGCACTCTGGTCGCCGGGCATTCAATCCTTCCCCAGCAGGTCGCTGCGCCCCGTATTGATGGCAGAGCTCCTTCCCGAGATGGGTCCGTTGGGGCCGCCGGCCCGCGCCAGCATGCCGCTGCGGCGCACTCATGCGCGCCAGCTGCCCTCCTCGCGTCGGATGAAGCTGGCTGGTCCAAGGTCCGCCCAAAACGCTGGTGGCGACTCCCTGAGCACAAGATTTCGCCCCATTCAAGTCCCTCAACCACCAAGGTCACATCCACGCGCTACCACCCCAACGAACTCCTGAGGCGCATGCGAGGTAAATGTTTCCGCTGCCTTTCCCGTGGCCACTCTGCTGCTGTTTGCAGGGACCCTGTGCGATGCATAAGCTGTGGCCATTGGGGACATAAAAGCAGAGAGTGCAGGAACAGAGCTTCATCCTCCACACAGCACGCTCCCCAGCTCCCGACAACCCCTCCTCCAATTGATAATTGCAATTTCCCCCCGCTCGGGAAAACTGCGATGGCAAGGCCTGGGGACCCCTCTGTCCGTCCCCAGGAGACCGCAACGGTCGCTTACTCCATCGGCGACATGGACCGCGAGCACGACCGCCTCTCCACGCATGGAATGGTGGCCTGGCTCGGGAAGAATCGCCCGGAGGTGGAGCCAGAAGTCATCAAGAAGGCCATCTGCCACCACTTTGCAGTTCGCCCGGAAGACGTCACCGTCGCCAAGCACTTCCCGAGGATTTCTTCGTCGACTTCAAGCATCGACACCACCGTGATGCAGCCACGGGCCTGGGAAGGTTCCCCTACGGCAGCCTTGATATCCACACCAGGCCATGGCAACTGGTCACGCACGAGAGAGCTGCGACCTCAAGTACCATGTCCGGCTATGCTTGGAGGGCATCCCTCTCCACGCTTGGAACGAGAACATCTCCAAGAGGGCCATCGCAAGGGCCTGCGACCTCGACTACGTTGAGAAGCCGTCGCTGGACCGCGAGGACACCAGGGCCCTCTGTCTCTGGGCCTGGGCGCACAACCCGTCGGACATCCCAAAGGTAACCTGGCTCACCTTGTCAAGCAGGAAGGTTGAGTTCCATGAAGCCCCGCCTACTCGTGGACGTCGCGGCCTCACCTTCAGAGTTCTGGTGCACCTCGATCTGGTGGAGGACCCGCCGGGCAGGGATGGGTGGGCTCCTCCTCCCCGCGACTACAAGTGGCGCTACGGCGTCATTGACGGCGAGAGGGTGCCACGCGACCGCCTCGACCCACTGCCTGCAGACGTCCGCAACTACCGCCACGACGGTGACGGCGATGACGACGACGACCGCCGTGGGCGCCGCGAGCGACAAGATGACAACTGGAGCACGCGCCTCTTCCGCAGCCTGTCGCGCGCGCCCAAGGGGCGGGAACGAGAGCGCTCTGCATCCCGGCATGGCAGCCGCCGGGGCACCGGAGCCCTGTGCACGGGGGCCGCCGGCACCCCCTGCAACATGTAGGGACTACAGGGAGGCACGACACCGCCAATGTGAAGGGTCCTGGGCACGTCCACCAGGCCTCGGTGGAGCGGCGCCCGCTCGTCTCGGCCACCGATCATGCTCACCTTGTTGTCAGCTCCAGCAGGCCCCCCTCTCGCGGGCGCAACAGAAAAAGGACGCTGCACCGCAGGCATCACAGGGGGGGACGCTCGGAGCCACGCACGAGGATGCCACGCTCAGAGTCCCCAGCACCTCGTCTGCGTTGCAGGTCTCCAGACTTCGGAGACAGCACGGGCAACCACCACCACCCATCGCCAAAACCACCAAAGATCCTCCACCATGCTGCCATCGACCTCACGGCACTTCAGGATGAAGCACAGCAGCACTCCAGCCTGCCCGTTGAGCGTCGTTTCCGCCCAGGTTGCATCTACCGCAGGCGGGCACGCGTTGGCCCCCCGTCCCTCTCAGAAGCACAGCTACAGGAGGGTGGACAGATCGCGCGCTTCCGTCCGGGATGCATGTACACAAGACGCAGAGCACGGGGACCAAGCAACTCCAGTTCACGTCGTGACTGCGCGACTTCTAGTCACTGGTCGCCACGCGCAGACCAAGCTGCCATAGAGGTAGATGTTGCGTCTGCTGCAAGGCTGGTGGCGGCCAACTTCGTCACAAGGATCTCTCACCCCCTGCCCCAACCCCTCTTGCAGGTTCCGCAGCACCGTGCCAGCCTTCCACAGCGATGAAGAAAGGCCGCAGCTCCAGCACGCAGAAGCGTACGCATCGCTGCCAGATGCTAGCCCAGGGGCGACGCCCAAGCAAAAGCCCGCCAAGTCCTCATGAAGAGGCTCGGCATCATCGAGGAAGGACTCAGCCCCGACGATCAACTGCTGCTCTACTTCAGCCTGATCCAGGGACCGCTCACGGAGGATGTCATCAAGGCCTTGACAGTCTTATCTGGCATTGATATGGTAGCTACAACAGCTACTGCACAGGCCTAAAAACCTGTGTTCATCAAGGGCAACAAGATTGTACCAATGTTAGAAAACCTCCGGCGTCTTAGGAGCTCCACAGTTAGGATCAGTTTGGAGTCTCTGAGCTTCAGTTCATCTTGGCCAGATGGGGCGACAGCCAGGGGCCTTCAGTCGTTTCCTCATCCGGGTCAAGATCACAAAGTAGTTGACAGTAGCAGACCTTCTGTATGCAGGGACCTTTTGTATTGCATCAATCAGCCGACAGCCATTGGCCTTCAGTTCGGTCGGCTTCGTCAGTTTGCTGCTGCTTCGTGTATCGCCACTGCTATGATTGAAAAGTTGTGTTGCCCTTCAATTTGTCTCCATCATTGCATTTCAGTAAATCAGGGACCCTGTCTTTATTTTTATGGCACAACATGACTGCAAAATTCTTAGCTGGAATGTCAGGGGCCTCAATGACGGTGTGCGGCAAGATTCTGTGAATGAACTAGTCAGAAGCACAGGTGCGACGATTGTATGTGTGCAAGAAACAAAGATGCAGCTACTCGATCAAAATGTGGTGATCCGCACATTGGGAACAAAATTTGTTAACTCCTTTGCTGTACTCCCAGCTGAACAGACACGGGGAGGCATTCTTCTCGCAGTAAACGAAGATTTTTTTGACCTCTCCGACATCGAGCTAACTGTGAACACGATAACGGCGACAATCACCATGAGGGCGGACGGGATACAGTGGAAAATCACAGGAGTCTACGGTCCTCAAGGGGATGCAGCCAAGCTCCAGTTCCTTCAGGAAGTGAAGAGCATTCCACCACCGGAGCACAGTAGATGGCTAATCTTGGGTGATTTTAATCTCATTTACCAGGAGCAAGATAAGAATAACTCCAATCTAAATCGGCGTCTGATGGGTGCTTTTATGGCAGCAATTGACCATCTGCGACTCAAAGAAATCAAACTAAATGGACGCCGATTCACCTGGAGTAATCAGCAGCACAACCCTACACTCACTAGAATTGACAGGCTTCTATGCACCCCAGAGTGGGAAATGATCTTCCCTGCTTGCTTCCTGCACTCCCTTCCCTCACTTATGTCGGACCACACTCCTTTGTTTCTGCAAGGAGAGCTTAATCACCATCACAACACGTCCTTCCGATTTGAAAATTTTTGGACTAAGATGGAGGGCTTTCAGGAACTTGTCCAAGCCATCTGGAACAGACCGGTCACCTCAGCTCTCCCCATGAAGCGTTTACACATCAAGATGGCACGTGTTGCAAAAGGAATCAAGCGTTGGAAAAAGGAAAAAAAACGGAGACACAAAGCTGCAGCTAGCCATAGTGAAAGAAATCTTGCTGCAATTAGAGGCAGCGCAAGAACATAGGCTGCTCACTAATATGGAACTTGACCTGCATCGCCGCCTCAAAGCTCGCTGCATGGGGCTTGTGGCCATTGAAAAATCTAGAATCCGGCAAAGGTCAAGGCTCACCTACATCCGATGTGGAGATGCCAACACAAAGTTTTTCCACATCACAGCTAGCGCACGTCGGAGAAAGAATTACATACATTGTCTGCACACAGACGAGGGGGCTGCAATTGGTCATCAAGAAAAAGAAAAAGTGATAGGGGATTATTTTAAAAACCATATTGGCTCCGTAGTCCCGAGACTCACAACCATCAATTGGCAATCACTAGGCTACACTCCACATGATCTCTCAGACCTTGAAGCACCTTTCTCCCAGGAAGAGGTTACAAACACAATAAATACCATGCCTTCTGACAAAGCGCCAGGTCCGGATGGCTTCACAGGTGCCTTCTTCAAAGCGTGCTGGGAAATTATCAAGGATGATGTTATGGCTGCCATAAACAGCTTATTTGCGATGAACGCTCAAGGATTTGAATGGCTCAACTCAGCATGCATCGTCCTACTCCCCAAAAAAGAAGATGCAATGAGAGTGACAGATTTCAGGCCAATTAGCCTCATCCATAGTGTTGCGAAAATTTTCTCCAAATTATTAGCTAACAGACTGGCCCCTCGACTGGACTCCCTAGTTTCCAATTGCCAGAGCGCATTCATAAAAAAGAGAAGCATCCATGATAATTTCCTATATATTCAGGGAGTCGTGCGGAAGCTACATAGGCAAAAGATATCATCCTTATTCATGAAATTGGATATCCACAAAGCATTTGACACAGTGAATTGGGGATACTTGCTGGAGATCCTACAAGCCCTGGGCTTCGGACCACGCTGGCGCGAATGGGTCTCTATCCTATTCCGCACGTCCTCCTCAACTGTGTTGCTTAATGGGCGACAAGGACCAAGTTTCAGCCACGCCAGAGGAGTCAGACAGGGGGACCCGCTTTCACCTATGCTCTTCATTCTGGCTATTGATCCACTACAGCGCTTGCTTGACCAGGCAACCCAACAGGAGTACTCACCCCATTACCCCCCACAGCGGCAAATGGAGAACCTCCATGTATGCAGATGATGCAGCCATTTTCATAAACCCGACAAAAGAGGACGTGGAAGCTATCAAAACCATCCTCCAAGCGTTTGGCACCTTCTCTGGACTCCACATCAATTTACAAAAGAGCTCTGTGCATCCAATTAGGTGTGAAAATGTTGACCTAGACCAAGTCCTCTCACCCTTCACCGGTAATAGGGGCACCTTCCCTTGCAAATATCTTGGGCTACAACTCCACACTAGATCGCTTCAAAAGGTCCATGTGCAACCTCTCATTGAGCGAATTGGAAAAAGGTTACCAAACTGGAAAGGGCGTTGGTTAAACAGAGCGGGACGCCTCACCCTAGTCACTTCGGTCCTCTCCTCCATGCCAACCTACCACCTCACAGTGTTTCCCTTGGCTGCATGGGCTAAGAGGAAGATTGACAAAATTAGGTGATCGTTCCTTTGGAAGGGGGAGGAGAATGCCAATGGTGGACACTGCCTAGTTAACTAGCCAACAGTTACGAGACCTAAAGATCTGGGGGGCTTGGGAGTGCTTGACCTTGATAGATTTGGAAGAGCTCTCCGGTTGCGCTGGCTATGGCAAGAATGGGTGGAGGTCTCCAAGCCGTGGCTTGGATCAGAACTTCCGTGCAGTGATGTCGACCGCCTCCTTTTCAATGCCTCAATCAAAATTATTTTGGGTGATGGTGCAAAGACTCGTTTTTGGCACCATAACTGGTTGGAGGGTGAAGCTCCAAGGTACCTAGCCCCAAACCTCTTTCGACTTGTCTCGAGAAAAAACAGAACGGTGCAGCACGAACTCGGGAATAACAACTGGATACGTTCGCTAAGGGGGAAAATCACCACGGCTGTCCACATTGAGGAATTTGTGTCCCTTTGGATACGGATGCAGTCCGTGCACCTACAGCAGGACATTCGGGACTCCATCACCTGGCGTTGGACTCCAGATGGGGTCTACTCCACCCGTTCAGCTTATCAAATCCAATTCAAAGGTTCCTTCCGGTTCTTCCGTAGTGACCTAATTTGGGAAGCACAAGTGGAAAATAAATGCAAGATCTTCGCATGGATTCTAGTGCAAAACAAAATCCTCACGGCTCAAAATCTACAAAAGAGAGGGTGGCCACATCATGATCACTGTGTCCTTTGCAACGGGCCCTTAGAAACTAGCATTCATCTATGTTTGTGCTGCCCATTTGCAAAGGATATTTGGGACGAAATACTCTCTAGAGAAAACTTCATTGCACTGCAGTCACAGCCCCTGGGCAACCCCGTCCATATTAGGGTGTGGTGGGAAGAGGCAGCGAGGAAAGTTCCGATGGCTGAACGTAAACGGCTGAATAGGGTAGTGATCTATACATTTTGGAATATTTGGAAAGAGAGAAACAGGAGAATTTTCAACAACGCGGCAGAAACGGTATCACAAGTGGTTGCAAGAATCAAGGAAGACATCGAGCAGAGGAAGAGAGCTTTCACTTATGCTTAGCAGTTTTTTCACTTGGGGCTGTTTTTTCTACCTTCTCCCACTCCTGGGGTCTTTATAAACCCCTTTTTGGAGGCTTGTATATAAACTCTCTTTCTCTATCTTAATTGAAAGGCAGAGCTCCTGCCATGCGTTTCAAAAAAAAAAATTCAAATAGGCAGATATACAAGTGCATATGTGTGTACATATGCAAAGCCTCCCCTGCACAAGATGCTAAGTACAACTAGGAACATATACAAATATGACCAACTACGAAGAAACTAATGGAATTCTTTTCAGAAATACTAAAACTCAGGGAGTACCTCATTAATTATAATAGCTTTCCCATCCCTGACAATATATTGTACATCCCTTCGGTAGAATACTTTTGCTTTCAAAGCATTCATCACAAACCTGCAGCATTTGAGAAGTAATGGTTATTCACTAGGCACTGAATGTCCCACCTTGCATTTAAGTTAGTTGCCCCCATCGTGTGATGATGCCAGTATTTATCATTTTGTTTCAGCAGCTAACTGCAACCATGACAAAGAAGGTGCACAATGATCTAATTTAAGGCTGACACAGAAGAATTGTAACATGTCTGATTCACTTCGTTGCCTGCACACATATGCATATTCTATAGCAGAAGGCATATCCAAAATTGCATTTCAATAGCAAAATTGGCCAATTGATCAAAAGTTGCACATAGAGAAATGATCGTAATCAGACAAAAAGGTACATATTACATAAAAAAACAAACAAAGAACAGCACCTTGCCCATGGATCATTCTCATCCCATAGATCATCTGTCCCAAGAATAATCTCAGCATGTGCTACACCGTCCTCTGTTAGATCTATATTGTTGCCCTTTAGTTCAATGGTGTAATGCTGCAAGAATAAATCAGCATAGATAAAGAGTTGAAGGAACTAGTATTAGAACTGTGAGCTATTGTAGCATGTAGTTTCTAGCAATAACAAAATACTCACAACACCCTCCAAAAGAAGTTCTGCGACTTTAGCAGCAATTGGATAACGAGCTGCATCTCTATTATCCTAGTGAAATTACACAAAAACGGTATTGAGTATGTCACATTTCACAGGTCAAGAAACTCAAACGATATTGAAGGAATCAGGTTCAAGGATTGAGTGATTAAACCTCTCCACTTATTAATAATGGATTCCTCCCTTCATCTATAAGTACTGAGTCCACTTCATCCACAATAGCAAAATGGAATGGCCTTGGCCTATCAAATCATGCAGTAATAATTAGAGAAAGAGCAAATACATAGACATCACATTTTTGCAAAGTGAGAGTGAACAGTCTCAAATGTACCATCTCATAACAAGTTGTTCTTTGTTTCGAGATAGGTTGTCACGAAGATAGTCAAATCCAAGTTCCTGCAGGGGATGTGCAGCTTTTGAGAACTATGATATAACGAGAATTCCAGATCTCAACACATACTAACAGATAACTAAGATGAGCAAGTAAAGTCATCATTGCCAGACAGGTTTGTGTTTATCCCAAGTTTGCATTTCACCATAGCAAGGTCATACCAAATTACCACAAGAAAAGGTTTTCCCTCTAAACTGGATAACCACAAGATAAGATTAAAAAAGAGCTGTTTTCTACTGAGCATCTCACCGAGTTGTTAGTGTATGTAATGTCGCATCTGTAGCTGGCTCTTCTCTCATCTGGCTTCATACCCGCCTATGCATATGCCATATATACAAAAGACGAGCAAAAGATGGTTAAATGTTTGCCTGTTCTGCTAATTGAATAAACTACTGTAGCACCATCAGGTGTGCCCAAACTGGCAGAATGTGATCTGGAATGTGAAACACTGTTATTAAAGCCTTGTTTATCATAATGTATATACCTGAACCAGACCAACAGTAAGACCGAGAAAGCGATGAACACGGCCCATCCATTCAGCATCACGCTGCGCCAAATAATCATTTACAGTCACCACTGAAAAAAGGATCATGATGCTTAATTGTGGAAATAGGGAAGACAGACATTGAGAGCTAACTAGAGCAGAGCCCAACACAAGATGTGCAATGTGGTTCAGACAGTTATATTTGCTTATCTTAAGTATTAAGCATGACCATTGACCAACAAGCATGGATTCCATGGTAACTGCAACTGCAATCACTTAAAATTTAATCATGTTTAAACAACAGTGGTGAATGTTTAAACAAGCTTTAATCAATAAAAGCATCAAAAGCGGTAGAATGAATATGCACAAGATCACTCATGTGTATTGCAGAAACAGAATATCAATATGAATTTCAGCAAAACAGAACCATTCCCTCATCATATACAAAGCAAACCACTGATCCCACTGAGCCAGATTGGGCTTCTGATCCCACTATGCCAGCTTGGCCATGCAAAGACAACCAATTACCAAGCAGAACCTCAAATTCGCTTGAAAATTAAGTCCGTATTGACATGACAAATAACTGAGATGCACAATAGTGCACTATATTCAGCTGCCCAACTGTAGTCCAACTGAACCACTACAGAGGACATATGTGAAGCTAAGAGCATGCATTAAATTGATCAGTATTCAATGGAGTGGAACCACATAAATCAGATAGGTTTAAAGGACGAATTCAAAAGATGAGATTTCATACAGTACCATGAACCCCTTCCCCTGTAAGGGCATTGAGATAAGCTGCAAGTGTGGAAACAAGCGTCTTCCCCTCGCCTGTCTTCATCTCTGCAATGCAGCCATCGTTGAGCACAGCACCACCAATTATCTGCACCAATTACACCAACGAAACAAAAGTCAGCCACGAGAACCAACTCGTGCGTTACATTCCAACCGTGCAGACAGACATGGGTACCTGGACGTCGAAATGCCGCATCCCAAGCGTCCTCCTAGCCGCCTCGCGTACCACAGCAAACGCCTCTGGAGTGGACACGGAGAGACGCATCAGCACATCAGACAACAACCAACAACCCCAAACTCTCGAACAAATCGGTGCAGCTCGATCAGCAATGGCAGTAACAGCAGCAGACTTACCGGACTGGACGTCGGCGAGCGTCTCCCCGCGCGTTAGGCGGCCGCGGAACTCCGCCGTCTTCGCCTTCAACTGCACGCAAACGCGCACATTGTTTGCCCACGTCAGCCACACCGACCGAACAAAGTCGAACCATTAGCAAAGCAAACAAGCTAAATCGATGAACTTAGCGCTGAGAGTGGGGAGGGGAGGGCGGTGTTAGTTCCGCACGCCACCTGTTCGTCCGAGAGCCTCTGAAGCGCAGGCTCGAGCGCGCCGACGGAGTCGACGAGGCGACGGTAGTCCCGCACCACCCAGGCGTTGAGGCTGCACAGGTCCCTCCATGACCCGGTCGAGTTCGACGCGGGAGCGGGGGCGGGAGTGGGGGTCGCTGCGGCTGCGCAGGAGAGAGCAGGCGGCTTTTTTGGTCTGGGGGTCGGGATAGCTCGTGTGGTGGGCTTGGTGCTTCGCCTGCTGAGGAGGCGAAGAGCCGGGGTTGAGGTGGGAGTGGGAACGAGGGAGGCGGAGGCGGAGGCGGAGGAGAGAGAGCCGCCGGCGGAGGCGGCGGCCATGGGAGTCGGCCAGTTGGGATGAGAAGAAGAGGGAAAGGGAGTAGAGGTTGGAGGAGGAGATTACTTACACGTGGGACATGCTCTGTAACTTACAAGTTGTCCCCACCTTGGAGTGAGAAATTTGGAGGGACCCAGGATATGCACCATTTCATGTTGTTTCCCTGCATAGTTATAAAGTAATTTTTTTCAAATAATTCATCATTCTTTTAGTTGATTGAACTTTTTCTCCCATAAATATATCTTATTTTTTTCATGCTAGTTTCTTAATTTCTCTCTTTCTTTCCATGGATAGGTATAGTTATTTATGGTGCATTCATCATCTTGATTAATTTCCTACATGACTGATAAACTTTATCCGTGGTTAAACTTAGCAAGACTAAAATCCATTCTATGTCCCTAAAATTGTCTTCAAGTGTCAAATAGGTCCTAGTCTCAATTTGCATTTCTGATCCTTTAGTTTGTTTGGGTCTTACCGGCATGGCACTGTTTGTCTAAAGAGTTGTTTAGCCCGTTTACATGCCGTTTAAACACTACACGGCGGTACTTGCTTCCGTTTAATCAATTGTTTTGGACGTTCAAATATTTGTTTTGTCCAATAATGACACTAGAGGCATAATATTAGTTAATGGGGGTTTAGTCGAGCCTACGTCTCCAAAACATGACTACGGACATTGCTTCCTAATACCAGCAACACCGGCCACTCCAAGTTCCAACAACATGCTGCCGCATTCCTACGAGGCTGTCGTTATGTCATCGTGATTACAACAGCAACATTCCTCTTATATTTATGAGAAGACCGTGTCAAAAAGTTTGACTTCAACTCTCCATATATTCTCAAATACAACTCAGAGTTCTAACGTCCCATACATTCAACACATATCTAATAATTTTGATTTATTACAAAATGATTTTGATCTCAAACTTTGTGGCATCCTACATTTATAGATACACTATAGATTATAGTTTTTTTATAACAACTCCTAAATATGTTTTTAGAGGGTTTCCATGCATGATCCGCTTAAATGTAGTTTACACTTAATATTTTTCTCATACTTATCTGCATATTGGATCTCCCACTCGATCCTCGGGTACGAGGGTCCCGATTTTTACCATTCTTCTTATGAGGGTCTTCATTTTTACCATTCTTCTTTCAATAAGAACATCTTTTTACACGGTCAATAAAAAATTAGAATATATATCCATATAAAATGGCACCGTATACCGGTGAGACTGGACGACCACAAAGCTATACTTTGGCATGGGATAGATGAGAGGATTTTTTTATCCTCAAGCATAAAATTTGCTCCCATGATAGGAAATTGGACTTGAAAGCATCTAGGGCCCTAAAGGTTTCAATGATTAACGATAATGCATGATTATTATGACTAATGTGTGTTTTACAGAGACAATTTGAGTTAGGTCATAGTAATAATGATTGATTGGGTACCCAATGGTTTTCATGCTCCTAATGATGAATATTATTTCGGCTTTCAAAGGATGAAGGCAGAGTTAAGGACGGTCTAGTTCTAAGTGTCGATTGGATCTTAGAGACACTTAGAGTAGATTAGGGCTTTATTTTTTCTTCAACCATACTATTAAGAGTGATATGAACAGATAGCTTGACTTAGGTGAGTGTCGACGAAATATGCGTCGTAGTCTACCTAGGGGGTACCCTACGGTAGTAGATTGTAAGCGGAGGTGTGGCGACGGCGATCAAGTGTAACACAGAGAGCATAGACACGGCGATTTAGACAGGTTCGGGCCGGCAAATCACCGTAATACCCTACGTCCTATGTTTTGGTGGCTGGATTGATCTGAGTATTACGTTACAAGATCCGTAGATGATCTGAGAGAGATTTTGGAGGGGTCCCTGCTCGTCTTACATAGCCGGGAGCAGGGTTACAATTCCATATCCTAACAGATTACGATCGGTCCCTTAAGGCAAGGGATCCGAGTCTATCTACTAGATCTTCCTTGGCGAGCAAGACTTCTTTGGAGTCCTTGGTGAGCACGACGGGCTGGTCGCGTCCCGCAAGGCCTCGCGGGCTGGGCCGTCTTCTAGTCGGTAGGCTCATAAGGTCCCTGTGGATATGCCAAGGTAATATCCCCAATAAGTCCCCGAGCACATTATATTCTTCCGGCGAGCCCACAGCGTTGTCCTTGAAGGTGTTTAGTTGGTCGCCATCATGCGTTGTGGTCGTCGTGCAGCCCCGACCAGGCTGCCTGGTCGCGGTGCTGCTTGGAGAATCCTCCCGACCAGGTCGGGCTGGTCGAGAGCGTCATGACTTGATGTGCGAGCAGGTCGCCTCGTCGGACGCTGCGGCTTCTTGCTGGGAGGATGTGTCGTGCTGAAGAAGAAAAACTTTTGAAAAGTCCTTTCCTAGTGAAGTGTACTCACTTAGTCTCTGCAAAAATAACACAAAAAACAGCAGAGCTTTGTCGAGAAGAAAATCAGTACATTCACCGCGAGGTGAAGTGTACCCACTTAGTCCCTGAGCATGGTAGCAGGTGAAGTATGCACGTGGTGTCATGCTTTATAAAAACATACATAAGGTATGTAAATTGAAGCATGAGTTTGGTAAAAACGACTGCGAATATCCGTAGTCCCCGAGCCTGATGTAAGAAAACTGGAGGCTTCTTGCATCAGGATCATATATTTTGAAATTGAAAAACTGGAATACGAGTTTAATAATAAACGACTGTGAATACTCATAGTTCCCGAGCCTGATGGAAAGAGCTTAGGAGGTTCTTGCATCGGGGTCATATGTTTGATTCGCAGTCCCCGGGTGCCAGCCCCCGGTTGTTATCCTGCCTTGCGTCATCCTTCCGTCCCTTGGCCACAGTCCCCGAGCCTTGCTCGGTGTGATGTTGGACGAAGTACCCGAGCCTGGTCAGGAGTGCAACCAGGCAGCCGAGCCGTGGTTCCTATCGACGGAGTCCCCGAGTGTGGTTGTGACACAAGTTCTGTGAATCTTGTCGATTAGGCTACTGTAGCCATGTTACTGTAGCTGCACAAAATAGATTAAAACAAAGTTGTGCGTCCAGTCCCCGGGACTGTAGCGTTGGTGATATTTGCAAAAAATCATTAGCCGTAAATTGAGGGAATTATCTAGAAGCAAATATGTCACTGAGAACGGAAGGGGAGTAAATAAGCCGAAACAACCGCGCAGTTAGCGGCCCAAGTCGCGGCGCATGAGGCGGGCGTGGCGGTTTCTTATTTGGTCGTTACGGTTTCCCAAAATCCCTGGAAGGGGAAGCGGCGCGCCCCTAGGTATAAAAGGAAAACGGCGGCGGTGGTGGTCTCCATTCCGTTATTGCAGCAAAGGACTCTTCATCTTTCACCGTAGCATTCCCAACATTGCTCCTGTCGTTACCTAGATTCTCCCTCCATCATAGTGCTCGATTGCTTTTGTTTGCCAGTAATGGTGCCGAAGAAGGGTAATGTTGTGAAGCTATCTGCAGCGGTGGGTTCGGGTACGAGGTCGTCGGCGACGGCTAGGGGGGCTTCTCCACCACCGTCCCCAAATGTTAGGGTTGAGGATCTGGTGGTGCCACCGTGGGCGAGGCACTAGACTCGGAGCACTTTGAAGGAAGATAATATTGATACTCTTGTTTTCGGTGGTCTTCTCCCGGATAAGGAAGTCGGCGGATGGCGGCCGGCGTTCGGTGAGTCGTTTCCGACGCCGAATACGGGTGAGCTTGTGGTGTTCGAGCCTTTCTTTCGGTGTGGTTTTGGGGTTTCGGTGCATCCTTTCCTTCGTGGTCTTTTACGGTATTATGATATCTCGCTCTGCAACCTGAACCCAAACTCGATTTTTCACATTGCGACATTTATTCATATGTGTGAGGCGTTTATTGGGATTTATTCGTACTTTGATTTGTTCCGATACTTCTTCCGTTTGAAGACGAATGGGACTGGGTCATCTGGTGTTATCAGTTTGGTATATCTTCAACTTAGGGATGGCATGTCTAGCGAGTACATCTCAATGTTCTTGCATTCAAAGTTTGTTGGGCACAAGTCGAGGTGGTTTTATGTTCATCAGGAAGAACCTTGTGCGCCGTGTGACCCCTCACTGGTCCCCACGGTTCTAGAAACCTGGTCGGAGCCATCGTCAGAGGCTGGTTTGGATACGGTGAAGTTGCTGCTGAAGTTGCTTGATCGTCGTACTCTTGACGGCGTGGTGGTAGCGTGTAGTTTCATCGCCAGGCGATGTCAGCCTTGTAAAGATAGGGAACATCCAACTTTTAAGTATGCTTGTAAGGGTGATGGTACTCGAGAGGCGCCTGAGAATATCGAGTCAGCTGTTGCTAAAAAACGTTTGAATTACATCTTTGATCTTTTGAAGCAGTCTTCGCCGCGCCATCCGAGGAAGGCCATTTCTCTTCGTCGTCCTCCTCCACAGGTTTTGCCATCTGTAAACTTGTCATACGTTGCTTTTTTTGGCGTTCGTCGTGCTTACATATGCTCTTGGTTGTGTAGATTCGTGGTGAAGATCGCGTCTCTTATTTCGCCGTGTTTCCGGCCCCAGGTGTGTTGCTAGAGGCCCCAGGTCTCTTATTCGTGGTGGCGATACTACGGAGCCAAGTGGCTCCAGTCATTCTGGTGAACTTCCAACCCAGCAGCGTGGTACTTTGTTTGGAAATGAGGACGTCCCACTCGGCGCATACTCTGATATGAGGAGCTTAGGGATGACGGGCTCTTCGAAGTCGCCTAGGGTGCCCAGATTCTCCCGTCAAGAGGTGCTTGTTGGGTGAGTGTTGTTCTTGATACGTTGATTTTGGATGGTTCATGTTTTTCGGTATGGTACCATTTAATGAGTCTGGATCGTTGTGTAGAGTTGCGCTGGAGGTTTTTGGAAAAAAAAATCTGGTCGATGAGGGGCTGCCCAGGTCGGAGATGGTTGTTGTTGATGCGGAACCGCTGAGGTCGGAGCCTTGGGCTACGGATCGCCCGAGGCTTGGTGGTGACATAGATTCTTCAGGAGACCCTGGTCTTCCTTCTGCGGCGGTTCATGAAGATGACAATGTGCCACTGGCGTTTGATTCTCGTTCAAGGAAGAGGCGGGTTGTTGAAGACGACTCTACAGAATTGCTCCACTCGCGGGATGGTTTCATTGATGACGAAGGTTCTGATTGTGATCAGGGCGTCTTGGATAATATGAAGGTGGGTCGTAAGCTTCCTTTCTTATTTGATCAATCGTATGCCTTACCACAATTATGCAGGCTGTACTAAGAGTGAGTCGGGAGCGCAAGCTTCGGATCCTGCCTTTGGAGGAGTCTTTGGAGGGATCCCGTGCGCGAACATGTGAGCTGGAGAAGGAACGCGACATCTTGAGTCTGCGCGACCAGCTATCAACGGCGAAGAAAGGTTGGCTCTGATATCTTATTCGGTTCTTGGAGTCGTTTCCTTGTCCTTGTGTTTATGTTCTTTGCTGCTTGCGGAACTGGACGCCGAAGTTGTTGTCGGGCGCTGCAAATTTTGGAGCCTGTTTGAAGAGGTCGGGCCGGTAATGGCCTGTGTGTACGGTGTTACTTTTGTCTCTGCTCCTCCGTCGTACGAGGCTATTGCAAATGTTTTGTCGAGGGCGTGCGGATTCTATGGACGCTTCAAGTCGTTTGTGTCGTTAGCAGCACAAGAGTTGCTCTCCCATGGGCTTGTGATGCTACGGTCGCACTACCCGCGAGTCGATCTGCAGAGGGTATGGAATGGTTACGCAACGGGTACTTCGGAGTTGGATGTGAGTTGCTTGGAGGCGGAGGCGGACACGGTCGCTGAGTATCTGCTTGCTGACATGGAGTTTTTTGCTACGAGGTAGCCGTAATTTGTATATAATACAAGGTTAGTATGGACGTGTAAGTGAAATGTATCAAAGCTTTGTTTATCCGGGCGGTGAGCTTTTATTTCACTTGTGTGTCCTTTCATGCCAGCTGAGTCGTGAGCCGTAGCGATGAATCGTTCGGCCTTGGGTCTCAAATGATCCAGATCGTAGGGCTAGCACCACTGCACGCGTAGGATACATAAGGACTCCCAAGGAGGCACGCTGCTGGCAACCCGCGGCGTAGAGGGCGAACAACTCATGCACGCTTAGGAAGATACCAGTGGACAGGGTTTTTTTTCGAGAGGCTCGATCATGGCATGACCAAGGCCTGTGGAGACCGTTCCTGCAGACGCTGGGCGCAAAGCCATGCTGCTTGTAGAGTCGTCGACCGTACCGTGGTCGTTTACAAATTTTGGGCACATAACCTCATGGCTCCCGACCCAAATGATATCATCCTGCTTCTGGGGAAATATCATTTGGGAGGCCTATCAATGTAGTCGTAGCGCTTAGGGTAGCTACTTCTATTCGCTATGATTCATTGGTAGGCCAGCTTCGGGTACTTTCTGGTTATGGCCAGGCTGTTTGGAGAAACGCCCTGTTGCGTTTTGGAGAGGTCGTCGAATGTTGTATGCGTTTGGCGGAGGTCGTCGAACGCCGTAGGCGTTTTGTAGAGGTCGTCGAACGCCGGGGTCGCTATGTAGATGACGTCGGAAAGAAGAAAGGTATATGGGCGGACTGTCGAATCTTTATTGATACGGGTGGGATAATGATACAATTATTTTAGGCGTAGAAACGCCTGAGGTGTTCTATGCTCCACGAGTTAGGCACGTCGACGCCCTCTTGGTCTGCGAGCCGATAAGACCCTGGTCGGGTTACTTCTTTGACGATGTAGGGGACTTCCCAATGTGAAGAAAGTTTGTGCATGCCTTCGGTCTTTAGCTTCCTTTTGAGGACGAGTTCGCCTACGGTGAATGATCTGTGGTTGACGTTGCAGTTGTAATATCGACGGATGCCTTCTAGGTACTTGGCTGTGCGTATGCACGAGGTTAGCCTCTGTTCCTCGAGACGATCGATGTCGTCGATCCGAGCCTGGTCGGATGTTTCTTCGTCAAAGTGTTCTACCCACGGGGAACCGAAGGCGACGTCGGTTGGTATTACAGCTTCGGAGCCGAAAACCATGAAGTATGGGGAGACGTCGGTGTTACAACTGGGCTGGGTGTGCAGTCCCCAAAGCACCGCGGGTAGTTCGTGCAGCCAGCGACCTGTGTTCTTTTCTTCCTCCTGATACAACCTTTTCTTGAGTGCATCTAGTATCATTCCAATCGCGCGTTCGGCCTAGCCATTTGCTCTGGGGTGGGCGACGAAGACGTATTTGACTAGTATTCCGTTGTCCTCGCAGAAATCCCAGAAAATGTTTCCGGTGAAATTTGACCCTAGGTCGGTAATGATTGAAATTGGCACGCCAAATCGGTGTATGATTTCGTCAATGAAGGCGACTACGCTCCCGGCCAAAGCTTTGGTGATCGGCTTAATCTCGATCCACTTGGAGAATTTGTCGACGACTACGTAGATCCATTTGAAGTTTGCCGGTGCTGGTCGGAAGGGTCCGAGCATATCAAGACCCCAACAGGCGAAGGGCCAGGAAGCCGGTATTATTTGGAGTTCCTGGGCGGGGAGGTGAGTTTGCTTGGCAAAGAACTGACACCCCTTGCAGGTGCGCACCATTTGTTCTGCGTCAGCGACCGCTGTGGGCCAATAGAACCCTGCTCGGAAAGCTTTTCGCACTAGCGTTTTCACAGCAGCATGATTCCCACACGTGTCGACATGAATGCCTTGTAGGATCGCCGCACCATCCTCCTTGGAGACACATTTTTGTAGTGCTTCAAATCTAGAGTTCTTCCTCATCAACGTACCGTCAATGAGGACGTAGTTGTGAGCTCCGCGGGTTAATCGCTCTGCTTCTGCCTCATCTGATGGCACCGCGTTGTTGGAGAGATACTAGATAAAATTGTCTTGCCAATCGAATGGTCGACTGGTGTTTGCGGCGATCAGCACGTTCACTTGTGGTGGTGGTACGTCATTAGGCGGGGCTTCATGTTGATCGACAATTGATGGCTCGCGTAGGTCTTGGACGAAAATTCCCACCGGGATGGGAGATCGCGATGATCCTAGTTTGGACATTTCATCTACTGCCTGGTTTCGATCGCGCAGAACGTAGTGATATTCAATCCCAAAGAACTTGCCTTCTAATTTTCGGATGGCAGCACAGTATGCGTCCATCTTCTCATTTGAGCACTTCCATTCTTTGTTGAGCTGGTTGATTACCAGGGCCGAATCGCCGTTGACGATGATGCGTTTTATGCCGAGTTCACTCGCAATGCGGAGCCCATATAGTGTCGCCTCGTATTCGGCGGCGTTGTTGGATGCTAGGAATAGTAGTCATAGAACGTAGCAAAGCTTATCTCCGGATGGTGATATGAATAGGAGGTCGGCGCCTGCTCCGTGGATGGATAGCGAGCCGTCAAAGAACAAAGTCCTGTGCTCGGGTGCTTCAGTGTTTACTGGGACCTGGATGTCGGTCCATTCGGCGATGAAGTCAGCAAGTGCTTGTGACTTGATTGTATGCCTCCCTTGGAAGGCTATGTTGAACGTTCCCAATTCTACCGCCCATTTGATTATTCGCCATGTAGCGTCCTTGTTGAGTAGAATGTCGACAACAGGAATTCGGTGACGACTGTCACCTTAGTTGGTCGTTGAAAGTAGTGCCGGAGCTTGCGTGCGGTGATGAGTACCGCGTATAACAACTTCTGCACCTGAGGGTATCTTGTTTTTGACTCGTTCAGTACTTCGTTTGCAAAATAGCATGGTCGTTGGACCGCGTATACACGTCCGCTCTCTTCTCGTTCGACCACCATGACGGTGCTGACAACTCGGTTGGTGGCGGCAATGTAAAGTAACATTGGTTCGTCTTCTGTTGGCGCCACTAGGACAGGTGGTTCGGTGAGGTACCGCTTAAGGTCAGCGAAAGCGCGATTAGCCTCGTCATTCCATTCGAACTTCTGTCCACCCTTCAAGAGTCCAAAGAACGGAAGGTCTTTTTCATTGAGGCAGGGGATGAAGCGGTTTAGGGCAGCCATGCACCCAACGAGTTTCTGCACATCTTTGATGTTAGACCGAGGCTTCATTTGAAGAACTGCAGTGGTTTTTCCGGATTGGCCCGAATGCTAGACCGACTGATGATGTTGCCTAGCAGGTTTCCTAATGATGCCCCGAAGATGCATTTCTTTGGGTTTAACTTCCACTGAACTTGTTGAGAGCCTCGAAAGTTACCTCTATGTCAACGATCAGCGTCTCTGTGGAGTGTGTTTTTATGACTACGTCATCTACGTAGGCCTCGAACTTCCCTAGAATGAGTTCTTTCAAGCATTCTTGTATGGCGCGCTGGTATGTGGCGCTGGTGTTTTTTAGTCCGAAGGACATTGTTGTGTAACAGTAGGCGCCGAAAGGAGTTATGGACGATGTTTTGATCTGATCTTCCACCTTCAGCGCTATTTGGTGGTAGCCGGAGTAACAGTCGAGGAAGGAGAGGAGCTCGCATCCAGCAGTGGAATCAACAACTTCATCAATCTGTGGGAGAGGGAAAGGGTCGGGAGGGCAATGCTTGTTGAGACTCGTATAGTCCACACACATTCTCCATTCATTATTCTTTTTCCTTACAAGCACCGGATTGGCAAGCCAATCGGGATGATTTACTTCTTTTATGAACCCTGCAGCTATGAGCCGGGTTATTTCAGCTTTAATAGCCTCTTTGCGGTCTGGTGCGAACCTTCTAAGCTTTTGGCGAGTCGGCTTGTCCCCGTCTACTACGTTTAGGGAGTGCTCGGCGCGGTCGCGGGGGACTCCTGGCATGTCCGCCGGTTTCCAGGCGAAGATGTTGATGTTGCGTCGCAGGAAGCTGACGAGCGCACTTTCTTGTACGGGGTCGAGGTCGGCACCGATCACGGTGGTCTTCTCAGGGTTGTCGTCGTCCAGGGCCACCGTCTTCATTTCCCTGGATTTCTTCGATGCACGCGTGGTCGGGGGCTCAGGGATGTCGAAGTCCCCTGCTTGTGGCTTGGCTGCATCGGACAGGTAGACTTGGGTGCCGCACTGTTGCTCTAGTCTGGTTGCATCCCTGACTGTTTCTTGCTCGCATTCGTAGGCGACCTGGAGGTCGGAGTGGAGGCTGATGACTCCTTGTGGTGTTGGTATCTTGAACACTAAGTAGGTATAGTGCGGTATTGCCATGAGTCTTGACAGCGCAGGTCGCCCGAGGATGGCGTCGTATGGAGTATCGAGGTCGGCGATCACGAAATCGATAGGTTCTTCTTGTACTAGATGGTCGAATTCGAATCGTACTGAGAGGGTGATCTATCTGGATAGCTTTGAGCTCGCACCGGGGATTATACCATGGAAGGAGAAATTCACCGAGCAGATGCTACTCTCCCGGAACTCAAGACGTTGGAGCATGCTCGGGAAAATAATGTTGAGAGAACTTCCTCCATCGATGAGTATCTTTTTGAAGAAGCTGGTCGCGATGGCTGCGCTGACGACCAGGGGAAGCGACCAGGGTAATCATGTCGTACCCGATGATCGTCTCTGGAGAAATTGATTCGCCGTCTTGTCCAATCTGGAGTAGGGACATGAACACTATTACTGTTAGTAAAAGCCCGGCGGCGCTTACCGTTGCCACCTAGGCGCCCACGGAATATGGGGAAGATGCGCGTGGCCTTCGTGAAGTCGGCGGTCGGGACCTCCGCCGTGTCCTCTCTTGAAGGGCCATTTCCTTGTCGCTTTGCTTCCACCTTGCTCTGGATGGCCTCCTTGAGGGCAATGCATTCCCGCATGGTTTGTTTTCCTTGTTCGTGAAGGGGACAAGGGCCGTCGAGGACCTCTTTATGGCTGTTGCTGCGTCGACGCTTCCGCCCGATACAATGGCTTGCGGGATCAGGTGTCGAACGACGCTGTGGTGCTTCCGGGGTAATCTTCTTTCGTGCGGTCGACGCGTGCGGGCGGAGTCGGCGGCGAGCGGCGTTGATGAGGCCGAGGCATTTGGCGAGGTCTTCGTCAACCTGGTTGACAACGCTCACAAGATCGTCATGGGCGACGCGATGGGGAGCGCATTGAACCATCTTGGTGGTCGGATCTTCGATCGAAGGAAAGTTCGGCGCGAGGAGTCACGCAGGTTCCGTAGTTTCGGAGACAGACAGTGCCATGGATGGTCCAGACCATAGATCTAATATGGAGGGTGGCGCGCCGCATGCAGGGATGACCATGGATTCGGGGAAGGTAACCGCTTGATGAGCCATGGAGTCGATGCACACACCCCCTACCTGGCGCACCAACTGTCGACAAAATATGAGTTGCAGTCTACCTAGGGGGTACCCTACGGTAGTAGATTGTAGGCGGAGGTGTGGCAACGGCGATCAAGCGTAACACAGAGAGCGTAGACATGGCGATTTAGATAGGTTCGGGCCGGCAAATCACCGTAATACCCTATGTCTTTTGTTTTGGTGGCTGGATTGATCTGAGTATTAGGTTACAAGATCCGTAGATGATCTAAGAGAGAGAGATTTTGGAGGGGATCCCTGCTCGCCTTATATAGCCGGGGAGCAGGGTTACAATTTCCATATCCTAACAGATTACGATCGGTCCCTTAAGGCAAGGGATCTGAGTCTATCTACTAGGATCTTCCTTGGCGAGCACGACGGGCTGGTCGCGTCCCGCAAGGCCTCGCGGGCTGGGCCATCTTCTGGTCGGTAGGCCCATAAGGTCCTTGTGGATATGCCGAGGTAATATCCCCAACAGTGAGTCTAATATTTTAGGACTGGTGCAAATTTGTCAAACTTAGCCCTAAGCAGCATTAGCCTGGAACAATTTCTATTCTTTACGAAATTCGATTCAGAGTTGTTTGGGTGTTTTTCAGTGCACAAGGCGCTAGTGCGCCTGGGTATGCCATCAGACACACCCCCGAGTCACCGAACGCGACGGTGAACTCAGCTTGCTCTGCTCTTTACACCGGACTCTGCACTAGACGCGCATGTGCATGGCATCCGGTCGTTTCCAGAGAGGGTTTCAGCGCACCGAACATGTGCGGTCAGTGGTGGTAGGACACTATTCAACATTCGGTCAATACTCAGTAGGTTTACAAAGAGGTCTGACTCTGACCGGAGTACTCACTAGATGCTCGGGAGCGCCTGGTAAATGTGGTGACGCAAACAGAAACTAGTCGTTAGATAGTGACCAGACGTGTCTGATCGACCCGATATACATGTCTGGTCGCCACTTAAAAAACAGACTTTGAACCCAGTGAGTATGTTTAAGATGGAGGGTATTTATACTTCTCCATTGGCTTTTACATACTACCTTTGCTCATTTAATCAGTTGAACAACACCTTGAGAGTACAAGTGGGAACAAGGGGCCTAATGAGAAGTCCAGTTTTGCTAATTCGGAGATTAGACACCTCATTAGTGACTAGAGAGTAGCAAGTGTGCATCTACCCATCTCATTAGGCTTGAGTGAGTCAAGTGAGACTTTGTGTTTGTAACTCTTGGTGATCGACGACACCTAGATGGTTCGGTGGCATTGGAGAGCTTGGTGATCATTCAGAGAGCTTGTGGATGACCCGAGCCAAGTAGTGATCAGTTGTGAGCAATTCACCAAACCGGAGCGGCGAAGAAGCAGCCCGAAGAGAGCACTTGGTCCTTGCATGGACCAAGGGGTAGCGATACCCTTGTGCAGGTGCTTCAACGAGGACTATGGGGAATATCGAGTCCTCGATACCTCGGTAAAACATCGTCGTGTCACTTGTACTCTTCTTTAAAACATTACTTTTAAGCAATTCATTTCTTACATTTACTTTCATAAGTATTGATATACTTAAGCAGATATGATGCTTGACTACTAGTCTTTGTGTCTTAATTCACTTTCACACTTTGCTAGACACTAGGGGTTATTGGCTTTTAAAGTTAGAATCTAATTGTTGCTTTAAAAATTTAGAAATGCCCAATTCACCCTCCTCTTAAAAATCTTAATCCTTTCATAACTTAGTACGTGAGAGGTGGTACCAAGTCCATAAACTAGTTAGACTAGACACCGGTTCGGATATTGGATCTCCTACGGTTATGCAAGGAAGTATTGTTAGAGTAATAGGAATAGTACCGTATTGTCTAGCCACAAGAGGTGTTAGTCATATGTACCCTATATAATCAGCCCACGAGGCTCAATGCAATATATACAATATTCTACCAATTATATTTTCCTTCGTGGTATCTTTCGCCTAGGTTTAGATCCTAACCCTAGCCGCAGCCACCGCTTCCGTCGCGCGCCCCCGGGGAGGGATCGATCTCCGCCGGGGGCAGCGCCCATGTTTAGGCACCCGATCCTATTGATCTCGCTGCCATCGTCGTCGTCACCACGTCTCGGGTTCGTCGTCAGTCCACTGCCGCCTCGTCCCCGGACTCGTCGTCGGGCCGCCGCCGCCTCGTCCCCAGACTCCTCGTCATGCTGTTGTCGCTTCGTACCCAGACTCATTATCGGGCCGCCGCCGCCTCGTCCTCGGTCTCGTCGTCGTGCTGTCGTAGCTTCGTCCCGAGACTCGTCATCGGGCCGTCGTCGCCTCGTCCCAGACTCGTCGTCGCGCTCTCGTCGTCAACACCTTGATATTTGTCGCATGGAGGCAGATGGATCTCGCCCCGTCCCGTGCCGCCGTGGTGGTGGCTAGGCCCAGCAACACGCCTCGATTATGGGCTGTCATGGAGGCAGTCAGATCAAGCATGTCACTGCTATCGGGCGGATCTGCCCGTCTCCACCATGTCGACCCCATCTGCGTCGACGTCTTCGACCATGCGCGTTCACGACACGTCGTGCGCCCCACCAAGTCCGATCGAGGCTGGGTACACCCGATCCCCTGCTGCTGTATCATTTTGGTTTGCTCGATCACTGATCGGGATTGAGTCGCTCATCGCCCGTCGACATCGCGCGTACTACTCCGGTCAACGGGGTTGTATGCTTGCTGCTGTGTCACCTCATCGGGCCGCAACATCATCGCCCGTGCGTCCGCTTCGCCGTTGCATCTACATCGACGTCTAGGTGACGACGGCCATGGAAGCCACCCAGCCCACAACAGTGGAAGGGATGAAGATAGTGGTCGATACTGATGCTTGAACTACAAAGAACATATACTAATTTGGCTATTGGATTCTATTACAATGCTGCATAATGTGGTAGCAGTAACATTTTAGTAGTCTATAATCACACCCATTATATTCCATTGATTCGATCAAATTATTCATAAACACAGCTGATTGGAACTTAAAGTTTTGGTTTCACACCCAACAGAAAGCATTGACGTACACAAGTTATGTTCTGCAAAACGAGAAGCAAAGCATCTGACAAGCTTATTGCAATATGGGAGATGCCTCACCCACAAACAACATCAAGCCAATATCTTAGCATCAGCATCCGAGACTAAACAAGAGGCTTTTACATGTACGTCATTAAGAAAGTTGTCAATTACACGTAGTCATTAAAAAAGATGATCTTCCACAGTTACCACTCCTCTGAACTCTTTTGTCATCCATGTCATTTGCGTCAGATTTATCTCTAACGGTGTTAAACCGTGAGGGTGAAAAGTAAAAAATACCCCTTATGTTAGAATATGCAATTAATTTTTTTCAACCTCTTAATGAACTCAAATGAAAAAACTCAAAACTAGAAAGTTGTAGATCTTGTCGAGGTCTATAATTTATGAATAAAAAATATATTCATTTAATTCTGTGAAAAAAGATATGATTTAATTTTATTTATATGTCTAAGAAAAATCATATTTTTGTACAAAAATAAATGAAGATAATTTTTATATAAATATTATAGATCTCGACGGGGTCTACAACTTTCTAGTTTTGAGTTTTTCATTTGAGTTCATTAAGAGGCTCAAAAAAATTTGCATATTATAACATAAGGGGTATTTTCGAATTTTCACCCTCGCGGTTTAACACCGTTAGAGATAAATCTGACGAAAATGACATGTATGACAAAGAGTTTAGAGCAGTGGCAATTGTGGAAGATCATCTTTTTTAATGGCTTACGTGTAATTGACAACTTTCTTAATGACGTATATGTAAAAGCCTCAAATGAACGACATGAAGGAGCAAATAATTGATCACATCAGTGTCTGCACTTAGTTTGCAAACCGATTTATAAATTCCTATTGACACCTTCATGCATTTCCCTTGCCGATGGGCAGATGTCCTCTGCTTCTTCAATTTCTAGCTAAATACATGTCCACCAACCGTTGAACTGAACCACCAAAAGTCCAAAGTGTTAGAAGTTGATCTCCCACCGTTTAGGCCCAACGGCCTAACGGGCCTTAGATCTGCGCCCTGATCGGGGGCGTCCAACCTTGTGGTTGGTGGGCCCCCGTCGCACAACGCTATAAAGACAAGGTGGGGGTCGGCGCGCTAGGTACGAGACGTGACACGAGTCCCGAAGTTGACCTAGCCGCCAGTCACCCCACCGACATCTAAACCCTAATCCGATCTGAGGGGCGCTGCCAGCGACGGGAAGCACCACCGACGCTGGCGAGCACCAAGATGACGACTGACGCGAGGACCGACGCTACACCGACGGTGACATGACGGGCAATGGCTCCACCAGCACCAACCCGAACCCTACCGGAGCCGCCACTGCGACCGCACCTCCCGTCGACAATTACGGTCGGTGCACTACCTCTCCTCTCTCTCTGTCTATCCCTTTGCATCATACGAACTACATCTATTACCTACGCGAACAGCTGTTTTTCCCTAATGGATCTACCTCCTAGCGATCCTTGAATCCTAACAATGGTATCAGACGCCTCCTATGGAGGGGATCCATTCGGATCTGAGCCGGATCGGCTCAAACAAACGAAACCCTAACCCTAATCGAAGAACAGAAAGGGTTAGGGAGAAGAAACGTGAAAGAACTCCTCAGATCGGGATGCGAAAATGGAGAACATGAAACCCTAGAACAAGATCTCGATCCATTGACACGAACGAAACAGAAAAGCCCTGAATCACCCTAGCAAACATGACCGGCGGGTCTCCTTCTTTCACTGCCGAAAAGCACGCTAGAAAAGAAGCTTACCTCGTCGAATTCGAACGTGCCGGACGGCAAGAACACGCAAACGCGTGGCCACTGCCTTGCGCGCACCAAACAGGGCACCACCGCAAACTCGCTCGACGGCGGCGCGCTCAGCCGTTTAGCGAGCGCGCTCGACGACGAAGGGGCCCGCGACGGTGCCACCACCTTCTCCTCCGGCCTCTCGCGTTCGGCCGGCCGGCTGTTCTCGACCGCCACAGATGGCCCTGCTCTCTCTCGCTATTGCTCGTGTGGCGCGACGGGGAGAAAGGAGCGGCGCGGGGGAGGAAGGAAGGAGGGAGCGCCGACGGGCTCTCTCCGGCCGGATCCGCCAGGCCGCCGTCGTCGCCTTTCTGAGCAGAAGCGGCGCGGGAGATGAAAGGGACGGGAGAAAATGAGCTAGGGTTTGGGGGACTCGGCCGAACACCGGGTTTTTGATCCCGCGAAAACGACGCTCCGCC
Organism: Microstegium vimineum; assembly: GCA_022036555.1. Classification (NCBI taxonomy): domain Eukaryota; kingdom Viridiplantae; phylum Streptophyta; class Magnoliopsida; order Poales; family Poaceae; genus Microstegium; species Microstegium vimineum. Next base: position 47,167,767 of record CM039132.1, read on the forward strand.
GTCGGATCACGAAATCCTGCATCCGACGGCTCTCGGTGGCTGCTGCCGACTGGGCTACTTTGAGCCCAGGCGGGTGGAGCGCGCGCGGCTAGCTGGGCTGAATTGGCCTCCGGGCTGCTTGGTTCGCCCAGGCCCGCGAATGAACAGTGACTTTTTTTCAATTTTATTTTCTAGAAAAATGAAGTTTGAATTTGAATGAATCCGAATTGAAATTTGGATGAAATTTTCTCTGTGCAAATTTTTTATCCAACGATAATTTTCTTTCAGAGAATAATAATATGAATAATCTATTTCTGGAAAATAATAATTTTGAACAATTTTATTGTTTCTGCTGCGAAGAACTATTGAATTTTCTCTCTTTATTAAATTTGCACCAACGTGTAATTTCATTTTTGAGCGAATTATGAAATCTCTGGAAATTTTGATGAAATTATAGTACTGTTATTTTCTGACCAACGTTGTTAATAACATTATTATAATGAAGAGCTATGCATTTATTTTACTTCTACCCAACGGTGATGTATAATTTTTGCATAGAAGAATTGTATGTTTTAAATTTGACCAACGTTGAGTTAAGGCATGCAATTTTATGATGAATGTTTCACTTTTCTTTGGAAAAATTTCAGGAGTTAAAGGAATGGTGAATATAAACAACATTCCACCACTCAACGGTACCAACTACCGGGTGTGGCGGGAGAAGTACGAGCTGGAACTTGCATTGGCAGAGATTGATCTTGCCAGTACTTCCCCGTGTCCTACTATTCCAGGAACAGAAAACCGATGAAACTGACGAAGATTTCAACGCCCGAAAGCGTGATCATGCTGAGGTCAGAATGAAATATGATATTGAACACAGGCTTTGGATTCAATCCAATCGAAAATGCCTGTTGGTGGCGAAAGCCACTATTGAAGACCAAATCCGAGGGTCCATCCCAGAATGCATCACCGCCATTGACTACCTCGAAAGGGTAAAGAGTCAGTTTACTGGGTCTTCCAAGGACACAACAAGCACCATGATACATAAACTTGTATCTGAAAAATACAATGGTGATGGTGTGCGTCAGCACATATTAAAAATGAACACAATGGCAGCAAAATTAAAGACAATGGATTTGAGGATCAATGATAAGTTCCTCATTCACTTGGTCTTTCTTTCTCTGCCAAAAGAATTAGAAACCTTTGCTGTGAACTATAATATGTTGCTTGAAAACTGGGACATTGAAAAGCTCATTGCAATGTGTGTTCAGGAGGAAGAGAGACTTAAGTCCTCATAGGGTGACTCAGCTCATCTTGTGAAGGACAATAAAAGAAAGAATTATTACAAGAAACCACAGGGGAAACCCCAGTGGAATAAAGGCTCTCCCTCCAAGCCACAAGAAAAGGCAATTGAAAAGGGAAAAGAAAAGGACTCTCAGGATGAGGACTTCAGAAAATATGGCAATACTGAAAAAGACCAGTGCAAGGAATGTTTCAAAAGAGGGCATTACAAGAGAGGTTGCCCAGTCTACCTGAAAAAGTTATTGAAGAAAGGTGATGATACTATCACATTTGGAGATGAATCCCTGTTTTTATGTTATTTGAACACCACTTGGTGGATTGATTCAGGAGCAATAATTCACGTTTTGAATTCTTTATAGGGGTTAAGTGGGAGGAGAACTCTGCAAAGAGGAGAAAGAACGATTAAAGTTGCGAATGGAGTACAAGCTGGAGTTGAAGCCATTGGCGATCTAGCTTTAGAATTAAAAGATGGCTTTGTACTTAAGCTTAGAAATGTACTCTATGTTCTCTCTTTGCGTAGGAATTTAATAAGTGTTTCGAAACTCGATGATGATGGATTTGGCTGTCATTTTGGTAATGGTAGATGTGAAATATTTGATAATAATGATAAGTGTGTTGTTCTTGCCTTCCTACAAGACAAGCTTTATTTATTATCTCTTGCTGAGAATGTGAATCATGAATGTGATGTTGTGAATGTCTCCCAATCTACAAATGAGAATAAGAAGCGGAAGAGAAATGAAAGCGTCTCTTCGAAACTATGGCATTGTCGTTTGGGCCATATTTCGAGGGGGAGAATAGAACGCTTAGTGAAACAATCGATTCTTCCGCACTTAGAATTCTCCGATCTAGAACAATGTGTTGATTGCATCAAAGGAAAATATGTTAAGAAAATAAAGAAAGATGCTAAACGAAGCACGAGAGTATTAGAAATAATCTACACGGACATTTACGGTACATTCCCAATGAAAAACGTGGATGGTTATGATTCGTTCATAACATTCACGGATGATTACTCTCGTTATGGCTATATTTATCCAATTAAAGAAAGAACAGAAGCATTGGATAAATTTAAGATATTTAAAGCCAAAATTGAAAATCAACACAACTTAAAAATAAATATAGTTCGATCAGACCGTGGTGGAGAGTATTATGGGCGACATACCCCGTATGGCCAAATTCCAGGTCCCTTTGTAAGGTTCCTACAGGAAAATGGCATAGTCGCTCAATACTCCACACCGGGGGAGCCTCAGCAGAACGGAGTGGCTGAAAGAAGAAACCGTACCCTAATGGATATGGTGAGAAGCATAATGAGTTATTCTACACTACCGGTTGGTTTATGGATGGAGGCACTGAAAACCGCCATTCATATACTTAATCGAGTACCAAGCAAGTCGGTGTAGAAAACACCATATGAATTATGGACAGGAAGAGAACCCTCACTTAAGCACTTACATGTGTGGGGCTGTCCAGCTGAGGCAAAGGTTTTTAACCCAAATATTGGAAAGTTAGACTCCAAAACTGTCAGCTGTCATTTCATTGGCTATCCAGAAAGATCGAAAGGATATCGATTCTATTGTCCTGATAGATACACGAAATTTGTTGAAACAAGACACGCTGTGTTCTTGGAGGATGACATGATCAGGGGGAGCAAGGTAACACGTGAAATTAGACTTGAGGAGAAGCGGGTACATGTACCTACTTCGATGGTAGAAGAACCATTCTTTATGTTACCTGCTACCAATGTTGCACCAGTAGTACAGGACGCTGTGGTGACAACGCCTGTTGTGAGTTCTCCCATAGCGACAACAAATGAACAAGAGGAACTTGTCCATCAGGAGCCTGTAGAACCAAATGTCGCCTATGAGGAAGAACAACAACCGCCCATAGTGGACCAAGTGCCAGAGGCCCCTAGAAGGTCTCAAAGAACAAGAAGGTCAGCTATCCCAGATGATTATGAAATTTATGAAACTGAAGAATTCCATATGGAAGATGACCCTATAACTTTTGAAGAAGCCATGAGAAGCGAACTCTCATCAAAGTGGTTTCAGGCCATGGAAGATGAGATGAAATCTATGAATGCCAACAAGGTTTGGGTTCTAGAAAATATTTCTAAAGGAGCTAAGAAAATAGGCTCCAAATGGGTCTATAAGACGAAATATAACTCCCAAGGGAATATTGAAAGACACAAAGCGCGACTTGTGGCTAAGGGTTTTACCCAAAGAGAAGGGATCGATTACAATGAAACTTTTTCCCCAGTTTCTTGTAAAGATTCTTTTAGAATTATTATGGAACTTGTGGCTCACTATGATCTAGAATTACATCAGATGGATGTAAAGACCGCATTCCTAAATGGGGATTTGGATGAAAATGTTTATATGGCACAACCGAAAGGTTTTGTCGTAAAAGGAAAAGAAAATATGGGATGTCGTCTAAAAAGATCCATTTATGGTTTGAAACAAGCTTCGAGACAGTGGTACTTGAAGATGGATGTAAAGACCGCATTCCTAAATGGGGATTTGGATAAAAATGTTTATATGGCACAACCGAAAGGTTTTGTCGTAAAAGGAAAAGAAAATATGGGATGTCGTCTGAAAAGATCCATTTATGGTTTGAAACAAGCTTCGAGACAGTGGTACTTGAAGTTTGATAAAACTATAAAAGGTTTTGGGTTTAAAGAAAATGTCGAGGACAATTGTGTCTATATGAAATTTAAGAATAAGAAATACATATTCCTGATCTTATATGTAGATGATATCTTACTTGCTAGTAGTGATGTCAATCTGCTATCGGAAACGAAGAAATTCTTGTCCTCGAACTTTGATATGAAAGATCTCGGTGAAGCTTCGTTTGTCTTGGGAATTGAGATTCATCGAGATAGAAGAAAAGGGGTATTGGGATTGTCGCAGAAGGCATACATAGAAAAAGTTTTGAAGAAATTTAGTATGCATGCGTGTAGTCCATCTCCTGCTCCGATTGTCAAGGGCGATAAATATGGGGAACATCAGTGTCCCAAGAACCAATATGAAATTGATCAAATGAAAGCGGTACCGTATGCTTCGGCAATTGGAAGTTTGCAATATGCTCAAACGTGTACGCGCCCTGACATAGTTTTTGTTACCGGGTTACTTGGCAGATATCAAAAGAATCCAGGAATTGAACATTGGAAATTAGTGAAGAAAGTCTTGCGTTATTTGCAAAGTACGAAAGGTCTCATGTTGACATATGAAAAATCTGATTCCCTGCACATAGAGGGGTATTCAGACTCTGATTATGCTGGAGATGAAAGAAAATCCACATCGGATATATCTTTACTCTCGCTAAAGGAGCGATATCATGGAAAAGTTCGAAACAAACAGTGACTACATCCTCGACAATGTATGCCGAGTTTGTAGCTTGTTATGAGGCCTCGGGCAGGTAAATTGGTTGAAGAAATTTGTACCCGGGTTGAAAATAATTGAAAGTATAGAAAGACCGATGCGGTTGTATTGTGATAACAACCCAGCGGTAGAATATGCTCACAACAATAGGTCAAGTGGTGCTGCCAAACATATTGACATAAAGTACTATGTTGTGAAAGATAAACTTCGGGATCATATCATAAATCTTGAGCATATACGAACAGAAAAGATGCTAGCGGATCCGCTCACAAAAGGCCTTCCACCCAGTGTGTTCAGAGGACACATAGCCGGTATGGGTTTAAGGGAGAGCCTATGATTCCCGAACAAGAAGGGCCCAGAATAATGAAAGTTTGTTTCAAAATAGAAAGGTGTGTAGTAGCTGTCAGTCTAACGGCATGAATGGCTGTGACGATGAAGCATGCTCTATATACTGATCTATGATGGAATAGAATGATTGAAATATTGAACTCAAATGAGAATTGAAGTATGAATAAGAATTGTGTGAGATCAAGGGGAGAATGTTAGAAGTTGATCTCCCACCGTTTAGGCCCAACGGCCTAACGGGCCTTAGATCTGCGCCCTGATCGGGGGCGCCCAACCTTGTGGTTGGTGGGCCCCCGTCGCACAGCGCTATAAAGACAAGGTGGGGGCCGGGGCGCTAGGTACGAGACGTGACACGAGTCCCGAAGTTGACCTAGCCGCCAGTCACCCCACCGACATCTAAACCCTAATCCGATCTGAGGGGCGCTGCCAGCGACGGGAAGCACCACCGACGCCGGCGAGCACCAAGATGACGACTGACGCGAGGACCGACGCTACACCGACGGTGACCATGACGGGCAACGGCTCCACCAGCACCAACCCGAACCCTACCGGAGCCACCACTGCGACCGCACCTCCTGTCGACAATTCCGGTCGGTGCACTACCTCTCCTCTCTCTCTGTCTATCCCTTTGCATCATACGAACTGCATCTATTACCTACGCGAACTGCTGTTTTTTCCTAATGGATCTACCTCCTAGCGATCCTTGAATCCTAACACAAAGCAGACCAACAAAGGCAGCAGAAACTGACGTAAATGATATCAACGAGACATTTAATTAGGAATGGTAGCGTGTTCAGGCCGGTCCAACAACAAGAAGCAGCATAAAGTTCATACCTTGTACGTGAACTCCAGAAAAAGGCAGCTAGGATCCAAGCCTTCAGCCAACGAATGCATTCCCTTCTCTATTTTCAATTTTTCGCAAAAAGTTCTCCTCAGTTAATTTAAAGCGAACCATTCTAATGTGGACAATCTTCATTAGCTCTTCCATGCATTCATTTGCTTCACCTTCCTGCCTAAGGATCTTTATAAGCTCATCTGCAACATTTTCCAAATATAATTCATCAAGCACTGTAAGGTACTCAATGTCACGAGGGAGCCGCTTCAGCTCTGGGCAGTCTGCAAACACTAGCTTAACAAGGTTTCTCAATGCATCTTGTTCTATTTTTACTTGGCTGAGTTGCGGAGCACCCCATATACATAGTTCTCTCAGTCTAGGAAATGACTGCGTGGAGAAGCATAATGTGTTCCCATCGTAAGCCTTAGCAAGGTAAAGTGAGCATAAATTACGGAGAACCATGAGGCTGGGAAATGAGTTCTCATCAAGTTTGGAGAACATCAGCCATAGATGAGTGAGATAGGTAAGGTGCAGCCAGGAAGAGAGAATCTGAGGCATCCGTTTCTTTTCCAGCTGCCCTGCTAGTACGAGTTTAGAAAGAGTTTCTGGTAAACTAAGTTGTTCCAGTGGCAACGCCTCATTTTCGTTTGACATAGTAATTGACAAACTGACAAGATTGCTCATGTTACGGACAGCGCTACACATGAACACCGAGTGCTCACTTGTCATGTTGTCAACTGAAAATGTTCGTAAATGCGTCAAACCTGCAACCTCACGAAGAATCTCAGAGCAAGCTTTAATGCTTTGAAGAGCATGCAATCCTGTCAGGTTCTTTATTATGCCCCTAGTCACCTTTACTCCACCGAATCGCTGGAAAGGTCCTTCATCAACTAGTACATATGCATATAGGTGCCTAAGCTTCTTTAGTTTTGCTACATCCTTTGGCAAAGATTGCAGACAAGTGCCGTGTGCATCCAGGACTTCTAAGTTTTGCAATCTTCCAACCGACTCTGGTAGAGTCTCAATTCCAGTACCACGGAGACCCAAGAAACGCAGATTAAACAAGCTGGAAATCTCATTAGGAAGCATCTTGATTTTAGTATCTTGCAGATCCAATGTTGATAATAATGTTGAGGATGTAAGGATAGACCTCAATAGATCGATGTCAGCAGAACTCGTAAAAACATACATTGCACGGAGATGTGTCACACCACCAGATGGATTCAATGCCACATTGGTGCTATTTATTGACAGTCTACGTGTTCCAACTACTGAAACTGTCTCACGTCCCTCGTAAATTTTACCAAAGCATTCTTTTGCTGCTATGTCAAGGGCAAGATGGCGGATAACATCATGCATTCAACAACATTTCACTCGTCCAGATTCATTTTTCCTCACAACTTGCATTAGGCTTCGGTTTACAAGATCATTCAAGTAGCCCTCTGCCACTTGTTCTAGTGTTGTGTTCTCCATTTCCTTGATGAATCCAGAAGTAATCCAGTGCCTAATTAATCTACGCCTCTTCAACTCATAACCCTCTGGAAATACTACACAATGTAAGAAGCAATTCTTTAGTTCATAGGGAGGTCCTCCAAGCTGACTTTTAGAATACTATCGACACCTTGGATCACATTATTAGTTGATTGCAATTCTAACTCCTTGTACACACTATTCCATTCAGAGTATGTCAGTTGTTTGAAAGACAACAGATGTCCTATGCACGCAATGGCAATAGGCAAGCCTTCACACTTTTCTAAGAACTTCACAGCCAAATCCTGTAACTCCGATGGGCACCTTTTTTCATCGCTATTTCGGAAAGCTGCTTTTCAGAATAACTTCCAAGAGTGTTTTTCTTCTAGAGGTTCAAGCTCAATAATACAATTACTAGATGCCAATGATGCAACTTCAAACTTTCTTGATGTGAGAACAAACCGGCTGGTACAGTTAGTTGGAAAGACTTCCATGATATTATTAATCCATACATCCTTTTCCCAAACATCATCAAGAACCAAGATATAGCTTTTACCTTCAAGATGTTTTCGGATGATCTCAACTAAGTTTCTCATTTCGATACTAGTAGCACCAGTTTCGATGCCAAACTCTCTCGCAATCCTCTTTAGCAGGTCTTCAACTTGGTAACTCTTTGACACTGTTACCCAGGCTGCAGCATCAAAATCTGGTTTCACAGTCTTGTAGACATTGTCAACCAAAGTAGTTTTACCTACACCACCCATTCCCCACACTGTGGCTATTTTGTAGTTCTTTTCTTTCAGATCACAAACCAGCCACTGTTTCAGCTTCGCTGCATTATGTTCAATACCCACTAGATCATCTTCCCTTGCAAAATACAAATTTTGATTGGTGGATCTGGCATGATGGTCACTGCTCCCAATGTGTCCCTACATTCCTGGGATGACATAACGGGCATTCCTTTTTGCAGCTTCTTCAAGCTCAGCATTGATATCACAGAGTTTTTGAGCTAGACAGTGCCAAACCTTGAGATGCCTCATCCTCTTCTTCATCTTGGCTGCAAATCCTTCATGCTTGTCGGCGTCAAGCTTGTACATGAACTCATCAATAACATCCTCGATCTGAAATGATAGTTCCCTGATATTCTTGATGAAGATGCCAATGGTGTCATCAGTATCCTTGAACTTCTCTGCCTGACGCAGGTAGGCCCTCATGCTCTCCAACTCCCTCCCGGCTTTGCGGATCTCGCCAAAAAGTCCCTTGAGGTCTGAAGCTTCCTTGGAAAGCAGGGATGTTCCATAGGTTGCTGCTTCTTTCGCCAAGACTGCACCTAGCTTGCCGATCAGCACTCCCACAACAGCCTCGGCCATGGTGGATGTGTGGACTTCCTGGATGCTCAGAATCACAGGTGTGCACACGTGGCTGCCATATCCAAATTTCAAAAACCAGTTCAATTCTCGGAGCTAGCTTTATTTGTACTCGATAATCTGAACTTCCAAAGCAAGATTTAGAAATTTATTTTGAACTGGTTAAAGTAGGTGGCCGGTTACCTGAATAGGAGATCACCGAGATCGAGTTACATGCTGCAGATTGAGTCTTGTTTAAGTAATACTACACTACACCGTAGTGTGCTTCAACGAGTGAGTGGAGGACAGGACAGGAGGTATGCCCAGCGAAAATCAAACAGCTTGAAGCTATACACGAGTGAATATCACAAATCAATTTCCAGATCTTGTTTTCAGCTTAAGGATCTAGACATGCCGATGGGTACTGAACTGAAATACGAGGATAATACCTGAACAAACTTTGCAGATTACTGGTCCTTGTTGCATCCACAGTCAATGAGTCAATGTCTATGGAGTGGGAGGAGTTGGATCTGGCAACCAACGATTCCGCAGGGCAAGAGGATGATGACCGGTGACACACAACTACAAGAGAGATAGAAGAAGCTGAATCTTTCTGCAGCTTTGTGAATGAAGGAGACGAGGAAAAATCTGCTTCAACATCGAATTCTATCTAGTCTTTGGAGCTTGTTTTCAGGTCAACAATATAAAACTTGGAACGCAGAGCAAGGCAAGTGCTCATGAAGCGGCTAGGTGTCACAGAGGGCGTCACACAGGAAGAAAGTGATACTATGGAAATGACCTTGCTAGGTGTTGTGGATTTTTTCCTGTGTTTTAATCTGGATCTATGTAAGGTTTTCAGGCTTGGTTTTCCTTACCTGAACAAACTGTGAAGCTAGGAAGCAAACATGCTTTAAGATGGATTTGCTGTTGCTGAATCAAATGTCAACCTCGCTCCACGGAGTGGAACGCCGATCAGGAACATGTGTTGTTCTTGCAACTTCGTAGAAAATGTCTTCACAATGTTGGTCCGGTCCGGCAGGTGATGCTTGTTCTAGTTTGATTAATTATCTTCATGTCCTTTGGGCCGATTTTAATTGGATAACCACCCTACACCAGCAGCAGAGAAATGAGTGAGAAGGAGGAGGAAGCAATGCTAACATTTGTTTAAGGAGAAGTTGAACAAAATATGCCCTTTATTTTACTTGTGATGTTTCTTTGATCTATTCAACTTACATTTCTTACGTAGGCCAATGGCATGATTACTTTTCCAATGGATGAGTTGCCAATTGTTAATCTGCTAGTCCTTTATTGGTAGTTCATGCTGACTTGGTGCTTTGCTTCATATATATTTGTTCACAGAGTAACAACAATTAACAAGTGGGCTGTTTACAACCAATTATTATTGGAACAAGTGGGCTCGTCCTCAAACAGAAAAGTTCAAAAGTCTACGGATTGCATGAATATGCAGTGTTACAAAAATCTGAATAGATGCTGTAGCTGACAAACTAGTCTTTTCTTTTTTGCCAAAGAAAGAGAGAAACACTAGATGCCGGAATAAATTAACTGTCACTTGAAATCAAACCAAACTACTGGCAACAAAAAGAAGCAATAGGCGTAACTGTTTTGTGTACAACCTGTTAGGCCTTTCGCTTCACTGGAAGAAAGAGAGAAAGAGAGAAAAGAAAAGGCACGAGTCCTGAATAGCAGATAGCCTGGTCCAAAATACTTCAAATGCATCAATCATATCAGCACGTCTCAGCCCCCCCCCCCCCCCCCCCCCCCCTCTGCATTGATTTGATCTCCCTCGGGGCGAGTCACCGTCATGGCAGGGTACCTGCCTGCTGGTGTGCTTGGACAGATGTAAATGTCTGGTACCACATCTCTGCGCTGAAACTTGTTCTCTGGAGAGAACAGAGCAACTCACAGAAGCTTGCTCTGTTTCGAGAAAACAGAGCATACATCTACTTACTAAGAGCAACGACAACAATGTACTTAGAACGGCCTCACAACAGTGGACAATAGGTATAGCAAAGCTCGCAATGTTCAGCCTATAACATGAAATGAACTATATCTACTAACAGCTCCGAAAATAAGGTGATGGAAGAGAGAAGAGATAGAAATAACAGTTTACTGTTGACAGCCAAGCCATAGTGCTGTGAGTGATTTTTACTATTATCTCGCTATAGACTACTCACACTGTATTTCAGGTTGTAAGAAATATTTTAATGTTTATAGACTACTTTTTAAATACATTGTGTTTGCTCGTGTTATCACTACCACGAGCAAACAGGACTTACATGTGCTGGCCCGGTTAGGCAAAAAGGACATTTTGCTTCTTTTATTAGATGAAACTGAAGGACTTACATGATAGGAGACCACCAACTACCCTGTCTATGTGACACCATATAGCAGGTTCAGAGAAACCAAAGATTGAGCATGTACCAAATTCAGAGAAACCAAAAATATATTTTCTAGGGGAATCAAAATTGAAGGCTCTGTGACATGGATTACCGACCTGGGAGAGTCCTTGACCACAGAATGCAGCATCCCAAGCGTCCTCCTCACCGTGTCGCGCACCAGCACCACCGAACACGGAGAGAGAGAGAGAGAGGAACTGTGCCTACACAGAAACGCGCATGTAATCCACATCAGCCAAGCCAAGTGAACTAGAATCATTAGCAAAAGCTGTATCCACCCGCTGGTGAGGCAGTGCCGCATGGCCACACGCCACTAGTTCATCAGAGAGCCTCATGAGCGTTGACTCGAACGCACCAACTGTGTCGACAAGGCGGCAGTAGCCATAGTCCTGCAACACCTAGGCGATGCGGCTGCATATGTTCCTCCATGACCCCATGATTGCAGGAGAGAGGATGGTACTTTGTGGTCTAGGACTGGGGCTAGCCGGCTAGCCCGTGGGAGTGCCAAAGAGGGAGATGGGCGATGGGGGCTGCAGAGATAGGCGGCGGCGGCGGCGGCGGCCATGGGAAGCAACCAGTTGGGACTTGGGAGTCGCCGAGTGGGAGCAGTGTAATTTGTAAAGGAGGAGGAAGAGACCGCTTACATGTGGGCCATACGTCATGACTTATACGGTGGTCCCACATAAAAGAAGGCGATTCAGTACTTCTAATTTCTAAAATTCTCTGTCTTTTGTTTGTTTTTCTTTGAAGGAAATTGAACTCGCGGGCTTCAAAACACTGCAAGTTCATATTGGCGGCATTTGCGATGTCAACTGACCCGGTTGACCTTTTTCATCTAAAATGCAAGGTTATCACAATCGTGTACTAAAACAGATCAACATAAACTTTAAACATGGAAGTCATAGAAAACGTAGACCGCTCGTTATTGCCTAATCTTGTCTTTTCACCAAGATTATTATACTAAGGGCCCGTTTGGATCCTTTTATTTGATGGAATTAAAATCTACTTAATTAATTATGTCATTTGGCTTGGATTGTGACATTCTACCATTTTCTAAAGTTTATATATAAGCTTACCTCAAATTCATAGGGTGGGAGATACAATTTTATTGTATAGATCAACATGTTATAATTCTACTTTGTAACTTATGGTATAACTTATGGTAGAAATACAACTCATAACTATTTCTCTCCTATAGCCAACAATAATATACAAATATAATCCATATACAACTATATTAGCTTAATTAATGTGGCTAAATTATGATTATTAAAATGAATTCAATTCTAAGGATCCAAACGGGTCCTAAGACGAATTGGATTTTTGATAACCATGTGTGCAACATTATATTAATGATGCATAAAAAAAAATAACATCATTCTTCATAGACTGTTTCTGGAGACAGGAACCCAAAAAGCCACGGGCAATCTGTGTCCCAAAATTGATGCCGATGCTTACACTCATGCTACCAACTTTCCAAAGAACAGTAGTATGCCAAAGCATTCTCCAACTTTATGACACGTCATCCAGTTTATCAGGTTGATGCACCGTAAAACTAGATGCTTTGCTTCAATACAACATATTCTTGTATATTGAGTGTTACTGACGGCGGTATGCTCTATATACCTAGAACAGAAGCATTCACGTTACAAATTAAAAAGAACATACCAATTGCCAATTTCTAGACAAGACGCCATAGGAGTAACCTTTTAAGCTAATCCGTAATCACACCCATTGTATTTGGCTATTGGATTCTACTACAATCTATCTTTAAAACAACTAAAATTATAATGCCGTAGGATCAGAGTAACCTTTTAGGCTAACCACACTCATTATATTCGATTGATTCAATCAAATTACTCATAAACTTACTGCTGACCGGAACTTAAGAGTTTTGGCTCCACACAACAGAAAGATTCGACAAACAAAAAAGTCATGTTCAGCAAAACTGACAAGTAAGTCTGTCTGTCAAGCTTATTACAAACCAGGGAGATGGCGAGATGCCTCACCCATAATCCTATAAAGGACATAAAGCCAATCTCCGAGGACCAGAGACTAATAATAAACAGAATCCCAGAGCATGGACTCTCTGGTCACTGCACCAGGCACAAATGACATGACGAAGCAACTAAAAATCACAACAGTGTTTGTGCTTAATTCACAAACTTATTTAGTAAATTCAGATTGACACTCCATTCTCCAATCTGCAACCATGCATAGAATTCAGTCACTTCCCCTGCTGATGATGGCCGGTTGTCCTGTGCCTCAATCGCTAGCTCAATGCATGTTTACTTACCCCTGAACTGATGAATCACCAAGAGTCCAAAGCAGACCAACAAAGCCAGCAGCAACCTCATGTTTTATAGTAAATCTAATGATACTAATTTGATACTATAAATTTTAATATTTTTTCTAAAAATTTAGTCCATTTTTTTTACTTACTCTAGAAATTTGTTTTTTAGGAACTTCTTTACTTTTTAGATTTTTCTACGGAGAATACTCGTAGAATATTGCGCTTTACTACATTTTATCCTAAATGAAAAAAAAACAACATGACTTTTCTAGAAATTCCCTTGTTTTAAATCGGCTCGGCTTATGTACCTAATTAAAAGAATAACTCAATTATGGAATGGAATGTACACAACTCCACGTGAGCTTTAATCTACATGGCCCAAATGCCAATATTTTTCTATTGGAGGTTCTCTCATTCTTTTTATTGAGCATAATGATGCGAATAATGATGCGAATCGGGCTTTAATGAGTTCTAATATGCAGCGCCAAGCAGTTCCACTTTCTCGGTCCGAGAAGTGCATTGTTGGAATAGGATTGGAACGCCAAACAGTTCTAGATTCGAGGGTTTCCGTTATAGCCGAACGCGAGGGAAAGTTCATTTCTAGTGATAGTCACAAGATCCTTTTATCAAGTAGTGGGAAGACCGCAACAGTCGGACAAGTGGGTAATGTTGGGGTGAACCAAAAAAGTTTGGGTAGAGCCGGATCTAAGTGTTGGCTAGGTAGACGCCCCGTAGTAAGAGGGGTAGTTATGAACCTATGGACCACCCCCATGGGGGTGGTGAAGGGAAAGCCCCCATTGGTAGAAAAAAACCCACAACGTCTTGGGGTTATCCTGCGCTTGGAAGAAGAATTAGGAAAAGGAAAAAAATATAGTGATAGTTTTATTCTTCGTCGTTGTGGTCCCTTGACAAGGGATTTGTGGACCTCTTCCCATGACTATTTTAGCACTAATATGTAAAGACTATATGAGTGGGGATTTATCAAAACTACAAGCTCCTTATGAGTCTTGACTTAGGAGCCCAACACAAGCACATAACTTCATTCTAGTCTAAAATCTCTACAAAACTGTAGATGCTCAAGCTACAACGTGCTTAGTAGATGAAGAAGATGAAAACGGACCAGCTCACGAAACCGACGTGAAAGGTCAGTTTCGCGGGTCTCTCTCTGGTGCTTAGAGAAAAAAATCATTTTAACTAATAAAGTCTTTGAACTTCAAACAAATAACCATCATCTGCAAAGTGTGCTTCTGTGAGTTAACTACAAATAATGCCGCGTCGACACGTAGTAGAATGGATGGTCCTGCACGGCATGCTCTGACTCATGCGAGGTCCCAGGAATTCACCGTACCGTGTTATAACAAAGAGGTCAGATACACAAACCGCCTGGAGTCAACCAGCGCCTCAACGACTGGACTGGTGCCGTGTGCCTTTATGTCACGCCCGCACCATCGCTGTCCGTGAGAGTGTTTAGATCCTTTCAAAACTACAAAACTCTATGATTACCCGTACATTACGTTTGGCGTGGTCGTCGTAAACATTTCCATGTTACAAATAAGAAGCTTCAAAATTTTAAAACTTTATAATTACACGCACGCCACGTTTGACGTGGTCGTCGTAAAAATTTCCATGTTACAAACAAGAATGCTCACATCTTTTCCTTTTGTTAGAATCAGTGACTTTTGACAGTGACCCGTGCTAACCGTTCGTTGTCCGATTGCCATAAGTGGCCACAACATTTTTGTTTTCGGAACGGCTTCTGCACTGTTTGCTCTGGTCCAGTGGCGGATCCAGGATGCGATCAGGGGGCTAAGTAATAAATATCATGATTAACAATAAAGATTTTGGAGAATTTTATATAGATTTAATATAGAAATAAGTGAATTTTATAGAGATTTAATGGAGAAATGAGTAAATTTTGAAAAAATTTAATGAAAAAAGAAGTGATTTTTATATAGATTTAATAGAGAAAGGAGCCATAGGCCCCGAGCCCCCGTTGGATCCGCCCCTGCTCCTGTCCAATCGGGTTGCCTCGTCGGGTTGCTAGCTAGTGCGGTGATAGGACACAGACGCACCACACACTGTCACACGACACGGCTGATGACACCTTGTGGAGCTCGCTTGTGTTGTCTCATCGGTCTAAGTGAAAACTCACGGATGGACGGACAAATGGGTGGATGCATGGGCACTTGGGCAGGACGATCTACTCTAGTATCTACCTGAGTTCTTTTTCTTTACTCTGTTATTCAGCTTGTAATATATGAAGCGTTATGGGATTTAGATTTCTTTCAAAAGAGATTATTTGGTAGAATACTTACTTTTAACATGTATATGTATATAAACTTTCAAGAATATTTGACTTTTTCATGTGTATATAATATATATATATATATATATATATATATATATATATATATATATATATTAGTGTTACTACCATACAAAACTATTAAGGGTTTGTTTGGTATACCTCACAACAGCTTCATGAAGTGGTGTGAAGCTGAAATTAGTACCTCTCACAACTCTCTTCCCTTTTCTCTCTCACATGCATGCATAAAGTTATTGGTGAAATCGTTTTGTCAAACACTTTTTTCAAAATAGCTCAACTTCACCTAGAAAGTTGCTTATAAAGTTATTTTCTAAAAAAAAATAGCTTTACTACTAGTGAAGCTAAGTTGTACCAAATAGGCCCTAAGACCCTTTAAACACTGCTTAAATAGTCTAAATGTTAAAAAAAGAGTGATTGGTTCTTAATCGTTTAACGTTTAGGATAACACTGTAATCTACTCGTATAGACTCCGACCCTGGTGACCAATTATCCTGGCTTTGTCCCTAATATCAGGTTCAGAGATACCAAAGATACAGCACGTTAATTTCCAGCGAAACAAAAATTAAAGGTTCTGGCACTTGGATTACAGACCTGAGAGAGGCCGAAATTACCAAATGCCGCATCCCAACTCCCAAGCGTCCTCGACACCACCTTCAAGTACACACGAACGCGCACTAGTCCACATCAGCCAAGCCGAGCACGTAGAACCATTAGCAAGAGATGTATCGATAAATTACCCGCTGAATCGCTGATGAGGAAGCGCCGCACCGCCGCACACCACCTGTTCGTCGGGGAGCCTCTGAAGCGCCGGATCGAGCACGCCAACGGAATCGATAGATCTCGAGCTTCACGAAGTCACCAAAGGCGTATCGCTGTCGACGGGGACGTCACCTACCTCTGAAAGCATAGCGCCGGTAAATCCTGAAATAAATTCAGGACATCACAGCATGAAATTCGCTCTCACGGGGAATCGAACTCGAGTGACTTAGGCAACCAGACTAAGCATTCTTTTGCTACATTAAGTAACTGACGGCAGGGTATTCTCCATATATAGCTAGAAAAAAAAAGAAGCCATATACACATGTTACCAACTAAAGATACTTAATTAGGCTATTGGATTCTATTGCAATATAGTATCTTCGAAAGAACTAAAATTATAATGTGATAGGAGTAATCTTTTAGTAGTCTAATCACACCCATTATATTCCATTGATTCGATCAGATTATTCATAAACATACTCCTGATTGGAACTTAAAGTTTTGGATCCACACCTAACATAAAGCTTTGACGCACAAAAAGGTTATGTTCTTCAAAACGAGAAGTAAAGCATCTGACAAGCTTATTGCAATATGGGAGAAGAGAGATGCATCACCCACAAGGCGGCCACAAAGAACATTTTTTTTAAAAAAATAACGGCCACAAAGAACATCAAGCGAATATCTTGGGAGCAGAGATTAAACAGGAACGACATGAAGGAACAAATAATTGATCACAACAGTGTTTGCACTTAGTTCACAAACCGATTTATAAATTTCGTATTGACACTCTATTATGCAATCTGCTCCCATACAGATTTCAGGCATTTCCCTTGCTGATGGCAGATGTCCTCTGCTTCCTCAATTGTTACATGCCCACCAACCGTTGAATTGAACCACCAAAAGTCCAAAGCAGACCAACAAAGGCAACAGAAACCTGACGAAAATGATATCTACGAGACATTTAATTCGGAATGCCGGTCCAACAATAAGAAGCATCATAAAATCCATACCTTGTAAAAGCAGCTAGGATCCCAGCCTTCAGCCAGCGAATGCATTCCTTTCTCAATTTTCGATTCTAATGTGGGTAATCTTCATTAGCTCTTCCTTACATTCTTTTACTACGTGGCCTTTTATGCTTCCATTCATTTTTAATATTTATTTAAATATTTTTTTCCTTTAATTAATTATTTTTATTTTTTATTCTTTTGTAGTGTTTTTATTTTATTATATTTTTTTGTCTTTTCTTTTTTCATGTAGGTTTTTTCATTTTTTATTTTTATTTTGCTTTAACTATTTTTAATTTTAATTATAATTCATGTTTGCTCATTTGATTCCCATACTTTTTTTCATTTATATTAGATTTTTTTATTCATGTTTTTATTTGCAATTTTTTCCTTTGTTATTTGCCTCTAATTAATTATTTTACTAATTTTTATTTTTTACATTTTATTATCTATGTGATGTTCACGTAGTATACATGTCATATTCTATAATATATTTTTGTGATGTCTACGAGTACAACTATGATATTCTATGATGTATCTGTAATGTTCAATAATATATATTGATGTTCTAGGATATATTTTGCGATGTTCGATAGCATTTTTTTTATTTAACTCTAGTTAATTTCTTCACTAATTTATTATTACTTTTACATTTTATGATATTTGTGATGTTCACTTATTATAAATATGATGTTTTATGCTATATTTTATAATATTTAGTGTTAATGTGATGTTCTAGGATATATTTGAGATGTTTAGTAGCATACATTGATGTTCTTGCTATATTTTGTAATATTTGTGTAGTATTAATGTGATGTTCTATGATTTTTTTGTGATATTCAGTAGCATACATGGATGCTTTAAGATATATTTTGTGATGTTCGGTAGCATTTTTTTCTTTTTATTTGACTCTAATTAATTTCTTCACTAATTGTATTATTACTTTTTTACATCTCATGATATTTATGGTGTTCATGTATTATTGGGTATTGCTACATATGATGTTTTAAACTATATTTTGTGATGTTCGCGTAGTGTTAATTTGATATCTACGATATATTTTATGGATTTTATGTTTAGGTATATATTTGTGATGTCCAGTTGTATTTTTTATTCTTTTTATTTAATTCTAATTATTTACTTTGTTTTTTTTATTTATTCGTGATAGTTGGATATTTTTTATTGGACTTTAAATGGTCTGATGTAATTAATATCAAAACTATTTCACAACTATCACAATTTTTTTATAAGGTGCAGTGGTGAAGAGTTACACTCGTGAATCAACCTGCCATGTGTTCAAATTAAGATAAGATATGGACTAATTTTGCTTTTATTTTTTTTTTCTCTTTTGGGCTATGTGCTCGCTGGATGGAAAAATAACAAATATTGGTCGGCGTCACGCATGGTGCCACCCTCCTCAACCAATAGACGCCCCCATGTCAACCCCTTGTTATATGTTATTATTTTTTTATAAAGTTAATTAAAGTTAAAAAAAGTTTGACTTACATGAATTCTAGAAATTGATTTATTTAGAGATGGAGAGAGTAACAAAAATATTTTCATCTAACATAGACATTTAAAGGTGTAGGGGTAAGAGGATGACATTTTGAACCATATATAGGTCATGTGTTCCAATCCTTAACCCCTCCCCCATCCTGATCAGCTTGTGTTCAATAATTTATTAGGTGCAAACTGTTTGTCATTGCAGTAGATTACCGGTCCATCCAAAGCGACCATTGGAGTGCGACCAAAATATTGTCATTGGAAGAGTCGCCATTGGAGTACGACAAAAAGATAGTGTCATTCTAAGAGTACGGGTAAAAAAATCGGATGATATTGGTTTCAGCTGTACTCATCCTTACGCAGCGGCAGTCCGCCCGCTTTCAGATGGAGAGCACCGGAGCACATCGCATGGAGGTCATGCCCTCAGATGGCCTCCGGCGTCGCCGGTGGTGGCGTTGGCGCAGGCGTCGCCGCACCGAAGCGAAGCCGATCCGTGTCGAGAGTGCCTTGGGTCATCGGACTTTCAGTCTCGAGCTGGATCTCTCGGAAACTATCTCCAAGGTCAAGGCTATGATTTATGAGAAGGTGGGAACTCACCCGGTGCAACAGGTACTGATATTCAGAGAACAGCGGCTGAACGACGACCACCGTACCTTGGCTGATTATGGCGTCCACCATGGGCCGTCTTCATCTCTCCTTCTGGCCACACACCTCCATAGGGGCGATCCTCCGAAGGTAATATATACAACGATTATCATATCGCCATATCCTTGCATTCCTTCCAAATACAATTGCATCATGGATTTAAAATTTCGGCGACATGGGTTAACTAAAATTTCCGAAATATCGTCTTTTTCACTGAGGTCTGAAAAATTTTCATACCTGTAAATAATAACACCAAATAAACCACACTAAAATGACCCTCCATATCCTCTCAAATTCATGATATATTGTGTTATTTCGTTAATATTAGATAAATTTGTGGTAGACAAGGGATTAGAGAGTCTTTCTAGTGAAATGATGCGAAATTTTTTTAAAACTCAATTTAAATTTATTTAAATTTGACCCGATATTTCCGAAATTTCACATTTATCGCCGTGGACCGAAAAAAAATCTACCGGTATTGTAAGCATGTAGAATTTTGTCAATGCAGTTTAGCAGACTTGGGCCCGATATATCAGTGTGACACGTGTGGGAAGAATAGGGATTGAGAAAACTTAATGGTTGATGATTTTCTCAATTGAGGGGAAAATAGGAAAAATAATTGAAAAGAGATCTGGTCGAGCATGTTTTTTTTTAACTACAATCATCTTTATTGCTGGTTTTAACTGATGATGGTGAGGATGCTTTTACGTGTCGGCGGTATCAAAGAATTCTGGAGAGCTCCGACTCGAGCTGCTAAACAAAAACAGTTTTGGCTAAAGAGAAGGTCGTATAAATGTATAATCATGCGTCAAAAATATATAAGAAATAGCATATTTTTATATTCCGCGTCCATGGTCACATTATTCCTACTAAAAGCACAATTTGACTATTGCTAATTAGGGCTTGTTACCTCTAAATTTTAGAGGCCTCTAAACTTTAGAGTATTTTAGTTCACTTTTCATATTTAAAGCTCTAATATGAGATGAGCTAATAAAGTTTAGAGCTAATTTTAAACCACCTGTTTAGAGCTTTAGCTCTAAAATTTATAACTCTAAAGTTTAGATGGGAGGATCTAAACATGTCCTTAGACTTGGAGGCCTCCAACTAAGTCTTCATTCTAATTCTCACAAAGATAGGAATAATGATAGGATTAGGAACAAATATTACAAGTCTTATAAAAATAAAAACAGTCAGGCCATCGGTTTCATAGACTTGAAAGCTTAATGATAGTAACAACAATGGGACCTATTTTTTTTTACGAGGCTGCCTACACTCTCCATTATGAAAAATAAGATAACGTAGCATCTTAAATTCGTATTTAAATTACACATGCATCATACCAATGGCATATGAATCGGAGATTCACTAGCAAAATAGTGGAGCTCTCACTAGTACACAAAGGTACTATACAGACGGTTCGGAACGCATTTCTACAGAGAAAAAAAAAAGAATTAAATTCTGGGAGGGGCTGGCTAAGAAGCGACCTCAACCTCACGCGATACCTCCTCTACCACTCCACCCATGACTCACTTGTGTCTAAATTCTGTTTTACTTCCTCATATTCTATACTCAACCGAGTGTAAATTGATTGTTTGAGCCACTAAACGAATTCAAATGAAAACGTTGTGAACTACAAAGTTTCATAACTGTTCGAGACCTATAATTTTCATGTACCAAGTTTTTTCATCCGAGGTCGTTTACAAAAATTTGAATTTCAAATTTGACATATTCGAACGTATTTTTCGATGACAAAATGATTTCAAATGAAAAGGTTATGAACTACAAAGTTTCATAACTTTTCGAGATCTACAACTTTTATGTAGAAAGTTTTTCCATCCGAGGTCGTTTACAAAAATCAAAAAAATAAGTGAAAAAAATCCGAGGTCGATTTTTAGTGGCGGTTTTCTTAAGGAACCGCCACTAAAAATTGATTTTTAGTGGCGGTTTCTTAAGAAAACCACCACTAAAAATAGGGTATTTTTACAGGCGGTTTTCGTAAGAGTAAAAATCAATTTTCAGTGGCGGTTCGTAACCGCTTTTTTTTCTATAGACGGTTGATAACCCAAACCGTCTGTGCTATTTTTTTGGGGTGCAGCCAAAAATCGTTTTTATACTAGTGTCTCCTAGTGTCTTTATAAATAGTAATAAAACATTACCACTGGAAATTCTCGCTAGAAGACATTTAGTAGGAAAAGTTTATACTAAATTTTGAATACCAATACCAAAACACTAGGAGAACTTATAATTTTTTGTTGTGATTATGTTAGAAAATAAAGGAAGAGAGATGAATGATAGTTAAGTTTGTTACTTGTTTGCATGTGCTAAATTTGTTTACAAACTTCTAATACTTATATGTTTTCTTTGTAGACTAGTTTTTATCAAATACAGTAATTGGAACTGAGCCCTGTATGTCTGATTCGTTCAGTACTGATTCATAAACATCTATATTGTTCATTCTTCATCAGAAAGACGGCACCGGATCACATCGAATGGAGGCCATGGCCTCACAAGAGGTTCGGTGCTCCAGGCAAGGAGCGAAGTCGATCATTGTAAAGGATACAACGGGTAGGATTACCAAGCTACAAGAAGTTGACCTTTCAGAAACCATCGAGGGTGTCAAGGATATGATTTTTGAGAAGACAGGCATTCCTCAGACATTTTATGGATTGGTATTCAAAGGAATGAGTGCTTGCAAGGAATGGTATACCTTGGAGGAATGCGGCTTCCAGTATGGAACAGAAATCATTCTGATCCTTCGTCTCCGTGGCGGTGCCCCTCCACCTGAGATTAAATTACTTGTCAGGAAGCTCGACGGCGAGATTTTCACGCTCATGTTGTGGAGCCTCACGACTGACATCCATGAAGTCAGGCGCATGATCCGTGAAAAGAAGGGCATTCGGCAGACGCAACAGCACCTTGTCTTCTGCGGGCAGCCACTGGACGACGACAAAACCCTGGCCGACTACAACATCCAGGAGAATTCAACACTGCATTTGGCTCCAGGCCCATGTGGTGGCAACATCGGTCTTCGTGAGGTAGAGACGATCCTGATAGCAAACCTGTCCCTGCTTCGTTGGTTTCTGGCCCTGCAGCATTCTTGTCAAGTACTGAAGCGAAATGCCTTTTAATTTGTATTGTACATCGAGGGCATATGCTTGAAAAGAAACTAGTAGAATTTGAAAGTAAACATTGGTTGAGGTTTCTCATGGATCTTTCATTTTTAACAATTGTTTAGCCTCTCTCCAAGGACGAAGACAGATTGGTCAAGACTGGACAGGCTGCGGCTGTCGTCGACGAGGGAAGCAGCCACGGCCACGACCAGCCGTCCTCCGGGTCCCAGTCCCAGCGTCATCATGAGGGAAGAAACGAGCAAACAATGGAGACGAGCAGCGAGATTACGGGAGAGCCACCGAGCATGGTGGGTTGGGTAACCATAAAAGATACACACCTACTCCAGATATTGATTTTGTTGCTACTTGCTGGAGTACAGAAATGTCAATGTTTTCTCATTCTCCAACTTCATTTTTTTTCCTTTCTATAAAATACATAGGGTGTGGACATCAACGATACTGCGCTCGCGGCTGATCAGTTCATCACGCAGCAGAGGATCATCAAGGAGAAGATACGTTGGTCCAAATACTCTGTCAAGGCACTCGTGTTCGCGATAACCACGATCG
This sequence comes from Microstegium vimineum, assembly GCA_022036555.1. Taxonomy (NCBI): domain Eukaryota; kingdom Viridiplantae; phylum Streptophyta; class Magnoliopsida; order Poales; family Poaceae; genus Microstegium; species Microstegium vimineum. The sequence goes on from CM039132.1 coordinate 47,191,042, forward strand.
TTACTTATCTGGGTTCAGCATCAAGATTATTCTCCACCGGAAACATGGTTTTCAAGATCTCTATAGGAGCCTTTTTCATCGCCGATGCCACGCTCTCAATAATGAAGCCACAAAAGATGGGCGGTGCCTTAGTCTACTTCTCATGCTTCCTTCTAGTATTAGTGTCATACCTTCTGCTTGTGTCGTTCAACAAGTTCTATGGCTACGCCATCCTCCCGGTGCCGCTCCCTATCGTCGCTGCTCTCCTTCAACATAAATTCCTGTCCGGACTGACGGGACAACAAAGGATTAACAGCGAAGGTGATCAGCAGAATGTCGATACCGAGGTATCTGGTCAAGCTCACAACAATGGCGAAGAGGATGAAGAGCATTATGACTGTATATTCGAGTTGTCTGCTGATATTGTCAACTGTGGCGGCCTCATCACTGTGGTCTTTGGAAACTCTATGGTAGGGCCAGTCAGCGCAGTTGGATTCTTGTTCTTCTATATTATGGCTCTCGGGCTATATCTGATGATGGTCACAACAGTGAGGGCTGAGCTTCTTACTGCTCATGCCAGGTACCTGGCCATCCTGCTGAAGGTCCTGCTAGTGATCACTCTTATCACTGCCTTGATCCATGGTGTTCGCAGCTCAAATGTTTCAAGTGCTTAAACTAGATAATGGGCCTCAGCGCACAAGCCCTAGCCCGGCAGGAGCACCTCCCTCCTAACGTGAGCTCCTCTCCTTCCCGATGTCGAGAAAAACAGAGAGAAAGGAGAAAAATTGGATGACGAGTGGCCCCCTTTTGTCATTTGTCTACAGGAATGGTTTTGGGGCTTAAATATGGGTGTTGCTGTGGGAGTAAAAGAAAAAAAAAAACTAGGCCAACAAAAATCGAGGAGCACTCCCAAATCAAAAGTAGGAGGACCTGATTTGGGTCACCCCTCTAAGTAATAACTCATAAAAAAATCCAAAACTATTGGAAGTCTGCTATATATAGTGTTATTCTACACTTTAAATGTAGAATACTTATAATACACCAAGGTGTTATATTTAAAAAAATTTAGTATTAAATGTTCAGTAGCTGTGTGTTAGTATTATTCAGTATTTTTGTAGTGTGGTGCTGGGTGTAGTATTGACTGATATTGAACATTGTTCAGTACTACTTAGTATTTGACTTGTGGTGTAGAATAGTGTTGCCGTGTATATAAGAATAAGTTATTCTGTAGCCACCTCCATTTACGATAATTTTACATACTCATTTACGATAAAGTGAATACATATTTACGATAGTTGTGTTACGATAACACATGGGGATATATATCATAATGTTGTCGTAAACAACATAGTAAGGAGTTACTATAATCACGTAAATGAGTATACTAATTATCTCGTAAATCAAAGTGGCTATCGAATAAGTTATTTGGAGCTAGCTATAGATAGTAGTTCCCTATATATATATATATAGGACCTCACTATTTAGTAACCTTGTTGTTGAATATTATTTAGCACTTTACTGCAGTATTTTATTCCTAATAAACCCAATAGTAATAATTTATTAACACTCCACTGTAGTATTTTATTCTGATGAGACCACCAATAATAAAAATCCACACATGAGTAATTAATTATTACTGCTGAACTTACCGGGCTAAATAGTATTTAACAGTCAGACTATTAAATAATAGTTCTCTCTAGGACCCCACTATTTAGCAACCTGGTTGTTGAGTATTATTTAGCATTTCATGCAATATTTTATTCCCAATAAACCCAACAGTAATAAACTAATAATTTATTAACACTCCACTGTAGTATTTTATTCCGGTGAGGCCAGCAGTAATAAAAATCCACACATGAGTATAAATTATTACTGCTGGACTCACCGGAATAAAATGCTACAGTGAGATTCTAAATAGTATTTAATAGCTAGGCTACTAAATAGTAGTTCTCTCTCTAGGACCCCACTATTTAGCAACCTGGTTGTTGAATATATATATATATATATATATATATATATATATATATATATATATATATATATATATATATATTATATAAAGCTAATCTCCAATAGAATTCTATCTTGGCATGCAAGCCATCCACATCAGTAGTTCATTAGCGAATGCAATTATGGAATCTATCTATTCATTCGGGCTATCCAAGTCACCAAGCCACATTATCCACTAACATGCATTTGTTGATCTACATCTGCATACTACACTATATACTAACATTTATTCGTGATTCCGGCCTGCATCTAAAAGAGTATGCGCTTCTAGTTCTTCTAGTTTGGACCTACCGACAACAATAGGCAACTAAAAGCATCTCCTATATATATTCCAAACTGTTGCAATCAAATCCAATCTTCAAGAAAACTAGAAAGAGTATATCAAATTTTCAGCAGGATGATTTAAATACAATGCTAAGTTTATAACCAAGAAAGCCACAAAGAAAGTTATAACAAGGACGCTGAACACCAGATAAGGTATGTTCAGAACTAAATAGATGATTTGCTCATATTAAAAAAGTTTAGTAAGAACTGAAACCATTTCTTGCTTGAAACAAAAGAAACTGAAGCCTTTTTCGTTGAGATATTTTCTCCAGAGTTAAGAACGCGACGCTCTGACTCTCTGGGACTCGGAAAACCTTGTATCCAGTCAACCAGTACTAGCATCAGCACGGCAGTAGTCACTGGTCAGTGGTCCGTTGAACCGTTCAACACGCAAATGCTAGAAGACCTGTGTGGACTATTGACCCGCTGCGGCGTTGCCAGTTGGAGACGTACGTATGTGCCAAACAGCTCTATTATTGTACTTCTGAAAGATTGGATCGAAGAAACACCAATGGAAGCGCGGAGTAGCACTTGTACACGCCACCTCCTCCTTCTGTTCTTCATCGTCCTCATCCTAGTCGCCACCGCCAGCAGCAGCCATGCCACCACCATCAACATCACCAACCGATGCTCCTACACCGTGTGGCCGGCCGCCACACCCGTGGGCGGCGGCATGCGGCTGGACCCAGGCAACACCTGGGTGCTCCAAGTGCCCAAAACCACTCAGAGCGGCCGTGTGTGGGCGCGCACCGGTTGTTCATTTGACGGCCCCGGCAACAAGACCTGCCAGACGGGTGACTGCGGTGGCGTGCTGGCATGCACGATGGGCGGCCAACCACCCATAACGCTGGCAGAGTTCACCCTGGGTGGCTTCAACAACACAGATTTCTTCGATATGAACCTCGTCGATGGCTTCAATGTGCCCATGAACTTCCTGCCGGTGCCATCCAATGGATCATCAGGGTGCAGCAAGGGGCCACGCTGCCCGACTGACATCACGTCGCAGTGCCCTGGTGAGCTAAAGGTCCTGGGGGTTGCCGCGGCGCCTGCGAAGTCTGCAATGGAAGCACGGTAAACAGTAACACAGTGTTCTATGTGCGGATGTGCCCCGACGCCTACAGTTACTCCCTAGATCAAGGTCCGATCATGTATACTTGTCCTTCAGGAACAAACTACCAGATCATTTTATGTCCCCCTGACAATCTTATATCTTTTCCTCCACCTATTGCAAATGGAACAAGTAGCATCACATCCTCCCCAAAATCCAAGAAAGGAGGCATATTTGGTTTTGTTCTAGGTGGATCTCTAGGTGGTTTCTTTTTTGTCACATCCTTCATTTTGTTCATCTTGGTGCGTAGACAACGATTGCAGAAAAGCCAAGAGATGCAGGAAGAGGAGGAAGAAGAGTATCAGAGGCTACCGGGGATGCCCAGAAGGTTCACATTTGAGCAGCTACAAGAAGCAACTGATCAGTTCAGAGAGAAGCTCGGGGAAGGAGGATTTGGGTCTGTTTACAAAGGATGTTTAGGTGAGGAAGTAATTGCGGTGAAACGGTTGGATAGAGCTGATCAAGGAAAGAAGGAATTCTTGGCAGAGGTCCAGACCATCGGAAGCATTCACCATATCAATCTGGTGAGGGTAATTGGTTTCTGCGCAGAGAAATCGCATAGGCTCTTGGTTTATGAGTACATGCCAAAAGGATCCTTGGACCAGTGGATCTTTCACCAGCAAGGCAATAACACTCCTTGCCTAGATTGGCAAACGCGATGCAAGATTATTGCTCATATAGCTAAGGGCCTCTCTTATCTTCACGAGGAGTGCATGAAGAGAGTTGCTCACTTGGATGTAAAACCACAAAACATCCTCTTAGATGACAACTTCGTTGCTAAACTTTCTGATTTTGGACTCTGCAAGCTCATTGACCGGGATAAGAGCCAAGTGGTTACTAGAATGAGAGGCACACCTGGATATTTAGCTCCCGAATGGTTGACATCGCACATCACGGAGAAAGCAGATGTCTATAGCTTTGGTGTAGTGGTGATGGAAATCATCAGCGCAAGAAAGAACCTGGACACTTCTCGATCTGAAAACAGCTTTCATCTTATTACCTTGCAAGAAGAGAAGTTGAAGAGTGATCAGTTGGTAGATTTGATTGACATGTGCAGTATTAGTGACAGTCAGGCACACAAGCAGGAAGCAATTCAGATGATGAAGCTGGCAATGTGGTGTTTGCAGATTGATTGCAAACGGAGGCCTAAAATGTCTGAGGTCGTAAAAGTCTTGGAAGGCACTATGAGTGTTGAAACTGATATAGATCATAACTTTGTCGTGACAAATCCAACAATCTTAGGTGCTTCTGGAATTGTGGATTTGTCAGCTGTACCTCTAGCTTCAGTTCTGTCAGGCCCAAGGTGAGAGGCTGACAACAATTTATGTGTGTACAGAATTTAGCATTCCTTCCTAGAAAAATTGTTCAGTGATTAAAATTGTAGAATATCACAACATTATAAACCATCTGTGATCCACAGTACAAATTAACTTATTTTATTTTTGTATGGCTTCAATTATTGTACCATTTTTTTCTGATTATTGTAGCTAAAACCAACAGCATGTCCTAAAACAATGTTGTCTAGTCCTTAATGAAACCTCGCATGAAGTACGGTTTACTATATTGGTTGAAGAGATGGGAAGTTAGATGGGTCACTCCGGGTGTATTTAAAGGGGTAGCTAAGAAGTCAACTGATCCTAAAAAATGGTCGCATCTCTAGAATTCATTCATGTCATAGTGTAGGTTAGGCATAACATCAAGAAAAATGTTTACATATCTGATCAAACTGAAGGGCCCATAGAATATAATAGGTAACAAAACATGATATACCATGTTCAAGTTCAAGGAAACCAAATTATAGAAAGTTTTTGGAAGAATAATACTAAAGACCTCAAGACTTGTATCCATTACAAACATATGGAAGATGCATATCAAGAGCGATCAATTACAGTTGTGGTGTCATTAACTCATTTTTGTCATCATGTCATGCCATAGTTGTGGTGTAAGTGTGTAACACGCACGTCTAAGATGGTTTGGAGTTTCACATTTATGGTAAACTATTCTTTTTGTATTGTATTGTATTATAGGCATGCAATCAAGACCCACCGTACCTGTGGTGCTTCATCAACCTCAGTGTACGCCGGTCTTTCAGTCGCCAAGGCATGCATTCATAATGGAATCATCATCCCTTGGCAGTACATGCGCATCGGCGATAGATAGGCCTCTGATGATGGACACAGAAAATTGACGAGGAGGAGCGTGGATGGCTGTATGGAGGAGAGGACGATCTGTTGTGCCTTGTGTGAGCATCGAAAAGTGGCAGGGAAAGGCAGAAGAGAAGATGGCGGCAGTGGTGTTCTTGGCTTGGTAGTTGCCTGGTTGGGTTTGGGACAGCAGAGCGTCGAGGCCGCCCACCACACCCATCCCTCGACATGTTTAGGCTGGCCTGGTGCTTGGAGCAAGAGCATACCACCGACAGAAGCGAGCCGTCCTTCTCCCGTCCCGTGGAATGTGGATTGGCGTCAAAACTTGATCTACTTCAGCAAAACAGAGTAGCAAGCATGAGCTTTGCTCTGTCTCAAGAAGGCAGAGCAGCACCGGCTCTATCATGGGCTGTTCTTGGGCTTCGGTTTTCTTCTGCTGGCCCACGGCTTTTTTTAGGTTTGGCGACATGGCCCAGCTACCAAATAATTACGTGAAGAAAAAAAAAATGTCAATTCTACCTCTCAGCTATCGTTCAAGTTTGATTTTCCTTGGTTTGAATTCTAAAATCAGATATCTTATATTCCTCAAACTCTCAACATCATTCAGATTATCTTCCTGCTCTGGTATGGACTGGTATTATCCTTTTTTAAGTTAAAAAAAACTTCAGTAAATAGTACAAACGTTTTTAAACCACAAAACATGTATCCAGGCTTTAAAAATTACAAAAAAAAGTTTCTAGATATAGTTTGGGACACGACAAATCTAAATATAATATTTAGCTCTATAAAAAAAGATTATGAGATGACACTAGCCACTACCAAATCTAAAAGATCTTCAAGTGAAGTATCGTTCTCTCAGGACATCCACAATGGTATAAGTCAGCTACTTGCTCTAAACCAATCTCTCCACTAGTGCTAGCTTTAAGTACTAACTCATATTATGATTAGGCATTTAAGCTCACATACCACTCTCACATAATCTTGTAACATGTGTATGAGTCTAGCTCTTAACTAAGAGCTGACTTTTCTCTCTCTTCCATTTAAATATGGAAAATTACTAAGAGCTAGCTTAAGATCTAACCATTATGGGTGCCTAGTGTTTTGGTATTCAAAATTTAGTACAAACATTCCCTACTAAATATCTCCTAATGATAATTCTTATGTGCTGTGACCATTGATAGTGTTTCACTACTACTTAAAAACACTATGAGAAGTTCACCATTCTCACTACCAAAATATTCTCTCTGTACCCATGTTAATTGACGTTTAGGACAGCAACATGCAGGGGCGGGCCTAGGCCTAGGGTCAGTAGGGCTATGGCCCTAGGCGCGGCCTAGATTTTTTAGAAGCAACTCTTCGTTATATCGTTTAAGAATTTCTTTTGATTTACAAACATTGTTTGAGAATATTTGTTTCCTCTCTCTCTCTCTATATATATATATATATAATATGGTCTTATAGTCTATAATTTAGGCTCTAGCTCTTGGATAGTGGCAGCTAGAATTTGGTCGCTATTTGGCCCTAGTCTTGGCCAAATCCTAGGTCCGCCACTGCAATACGGTCTTCGTAGCATAACTTTGATTGCTTATCTTTTAAAAAATATTTATTGAAATATAATATATGTATATTTTTATGACAGTATTTTTCAAGACAAATCTATTGATATAATTTTGATTTTTTCAAACTCAACAATTTAAAAGTTATTCATGATTTATATTCTCAATGTTTGACTCAGACCTTTTCTAAAACGATAACTAATATAGATACGGAGGGGGTATCAAACCTCTCCTAGTGAGATAGGTTTCTCCTATTGTTTTGGTAGTTAAAATTTAGTATAAATTTTTCCTACTAAATGTCTCTTAGTGAAATTCACATGTGCTATGACTATTACTAGTATTTTATGAATACTTAAAATAGTAGGAGAACTCCACCATTTTGGTAGTGTCTACTAGTGAGCATGAATACGACATATATTAATGTTGAATTCATTCCTGTTGGTTGCCTATTAATCTTTTGCAAAAAGTTTTCAAAACAAGTTTTCATATCAATTAGAATGTTTTGGGAGTTTTTAAAGATTTTTTTATTCTGTTTCATTTCTCTGGAGCTAAATCCAAAAATTGAAGCATCTAGGGATATTTTTATGATTTCTAAATAATTTATTTTGATTTTCCTATATTTGCATCCTTAGCGAGCCCTATTAGGAGTTGGGACTGGACGTCACCTACGCGCCAACCTGTACCACACATCTAGTAGAGTTTGATCCCCAAAGGTACTAGAACATACAATGAAAATATAATTTCAGTAGCAATGCTCAGGCATATTTGCTACCTCGTCCGTTCAAGTATATAAGTATTGAAGCCGGTAAAATTTGTCCCCAGGTATAAGATTTTAGGCAAATTAATTAATAACTTCTCCAAAGCTCCAATTACATGTGTACCTACCATTACGTACTAGACTTAAAATGTTTGACATAGTTCAGCTTCACTAGTGAAGTTTTTTTTAGAAAATAGTTTCATGGCCAACTTTCCAGGTAAAGTTGAACTGGTTTGGAAAAAGTGTTTGGCAAAACAGCTTCACCAATAACTTTATGCATGGATATAAGAGAAAAATGGAGGAGAGAGAGCTTAAGCTATTTTTTTCACCTTCATCCCACTTCATATGTCTGTGAGAGGGAAAGAAAAACAACTTTACCCTAAAGCTATTTTGAAAATAGATGTTTTATAGAAAAAACAGCTCTATACAAAACAGGTCCATAGCAAGTACAGAGGGTGTGTTTGGAACACTGCATATAGGGAGCCAAACCCGGTGATGAGGCCCAGACCAGCAATGGTCTGTTTGGCTAGGTACAGGCTGCCGTGTTTGGGTCCGAGCAAACTAGCCATGCCCACTCAAGATTGCGTTTGATTCCATAGCTTGGAGCTCGGCCCAATGCCAACTACAACCAACTGCCATACTAAGATATGTTGTTTGGTACCTAGCCCAGCCAGCAACCAACTCTAACTACCACCAACAGATTCAAATGAACAAATGAAGGAACAAACGAACAGGTAAACAAACAGATACACACATGACAATTAAAAGAGGAGTTTTCAACATCATGGCCTCAAACTAATGAAGTTTAACAATTTGGAGTCATAGTTGCACTAAGTTAACAACAATTTTATTGAAAAAGGAGCCAAATTAACATTATAACCCCATTAAGTTCACAGGAGCATATAGATCACAAAAATCGGTAGCACACAACAACTTTTCCATCAGGGTGTCATCACAGGCCTATTTGGGATAGTGACAGGTTCCTTTGTTGGCATGTTGCATCCATAATCCTGTTGGGTTTAGTCCCACATCGGTAATTGATGGTGGGGGAGCACAACATATAAGGCGGGAGCAGCCCTCACCTATCAGGCTAGTCTTTTGGGTTGAGTTAGGCCTAAAGCCTAGATATGCCATGGGCTTTGTTGGACCTAGGCCCGAGGGGCGCCGGCTCGTGGGTATAGCGAGCTGGGCTGAATTCCGTTGCGCACCCTAACAAGTGGTATCGGAGCCCATGGTCAAAAAAACCTAAAATCTCATGGGTCACATGTGACGGGGGGAGCCCGTTAACGTCTCGGAGGTCACATGGGTTGTGTGATGAGCGTTGGACTCGGAGCCTGGATAACGTCTTCTGGAGATCACATGGTGTAGTGTGATGGAAGAGTTGGGTCCGATGTGTGACGGGGGAGATTGTTGGGTTTAGTCCCACATCGGTAATTGATGGTGGGGGAGCACAACATATAAGGCGGGAGCAGCCCTCGCCTATCAGGCTAGTCTTTTGGGCTGAGTTAGGCCTAAAGCCTGGATATGTTGTGGGCTTCGGTGGACCTGGGCCCAAGGGCCGCCGGCTCGTGGGTATAGCGAGCTGGGCCTAATTCCGCTTCACACTCTAACAAATCCAAACAGCAACAAAAATACAGAGGTGATTAACACCTTTTTCCACCAGCCATGTTGGCCAACTTTAGGAATGACATGGACAAAAGGATCAGGAGGGACATTATCATAGGGTACGTGGTGCTCCATGAGCTGTATGCTCATCTGTGTTGTATGCCTCCAAAGCTCTAGCAGCCTGATCATAGCTACAAAACTTCTTGTGAACAATACCACTTACCCCTAAAACAAACTTACTGCATTCATGTCAGCTTTGGTAACCAGCATTCTTCCCATTGAAAATGACATAGTATAGGCAGACATGATCTCTAAAATAAAGATAGGTGTAGCCTCAATCCAACATATGTACAATCAAATGGCCTTACAACATGTTTACTGACATCATTGGCAAAATATGAAGTCTTAGTGGCCTTAGCTTTGAAATGAGGTGGTTTTCATCAAGTTTGTATCATTGGTGACTCCTTTAGCAAAACCAAATAGAAAATAAGAACCAGATGCAGAACCAAGGTCATGGTTGGCATGATATCTATGATAAAAAAAGGAGCCACCTCTAGAGTTTTTGCTTGCATCATTGGCCTTTTCCATTTTCCCACAGTAACCACCAAACACAAACTGAGAACATCAGCAAGTTTCCAATTTAAGTAGAGGAGAATTGAAAATATCAAGTACACGCAACAAACCTAAATAACATGGCCATATTAAAGAGAATAAAATAGAGTAGCCAACAGAGGCCACCAATAGTGCATTACCAATCCTTTTTTTTGCCTCAACCATGTGGGCACAAATAAGTTCTAGCTCTTCACTATAGTTAGTCAGCATCCAACTAGACTAACCCAAAAGGTCAGGTGTGTTTCCTGCACAAAAGCTACACCTAAGTGTGGTCAAAAGGTGAAAGAGTGGGTGAGGGAGGTGGAGAAACTATACATCTCAACATATAAGTGAACTTGAGGTCAAAGCCCAACAACAGCCATAACATTTTGTGTGGGATCCTTTTTTCTACCCATGAAAGCCTATTGCATGCATCTAGGAACCCTAGCCAACACATGGGTGCCATCTATAGAACCAATACAATCCTAAAAAGATGTAATTGTGATAAGTCATATGTGTGAAGAGTAGTTAGTGTAATTGACAATTTGGTGTACATTAATGTTGCAAATGACAGTTACCTTAAAGTAACGATTCCATCTAGGCTACCAAGAATTTTTGGGTGAGGGGCAGATGAAGGAGGCTTGATCATCTCAGTTCTAAGCTCACCAACTGCATAGAGGACTTGGTGAAAGTTTCTATGGACTGTCTCCATTGACCTGCAAAAGACTGATGCATCACACTAAACCTTTGATTGTGTCCAACTATATGCAAGATCATAGCAACCTGCTCCTCAACAGTGCAACCAGGTTTCTCTGGAACTAGTCCCCTATTTCTAAAAAGCTCACACAATGCAAAAATGGAGCTCTGGTCATCCTTATCATGGACATGCACTCTCTATCTGTGGACATGTACATAGCTTTTAGGGTACATAGCCTGTGTTGTGTAGCATCAGTCCTCAGATCATACAACAGTGGGTCTAGTTCAAGGATAGGACTCCTAATCCTACGGGAACATAGGAAACCATAACAACTACTAAAGAAGTAGCTTGCTTGGCCAGCTCCTCTCTTTTCTGGGCAATTTCCATCTACATGCATAAATAATAATGAAGACAAACATAAATTTGTTTCACCTTGGCAGGCATCAACATGGATGTGTATCTAGTAATAAACAAAATCAATCACAACTACATGAGTTAACATGCATCCCAGTGATTGTGGACATCATCATCTACCATACAAGCAGTAATCCATCAAACCTAGAATGAACAACAGCATAATCGACCACAGCATGGATGTGTATGTAGTAGTAATAAACAAAATCAATCATGGCTACATGAGTAAAAGAACACGGACAAGGCAAAAAGAACACAAATATGGCAAAATATAATGCAAAGCGAATCATATGCCAGATCTAAGTAAAAGAACACGAACAGGGCAAAAAGAAGGATCCTTAGGGTGGATTTCACCTCAGGGTTGTCGATGGAAGAAGGAAGAACCGAGTATCGGTGAAGAAGAAGACGAGCCAAAGCAGACGAAGCAGATCAGCAACACGAGGAAGCATATCCGGAAGGAGAGGAAGCAGGTCTGGTACATGACAACAACTCGAGTAAGACCGCAACCGAAGAAGACGAGGAAGAAGCCCGCCTCTTCCTGGAGTCTCGGTGCAGCAGCACTAGCGACAACACAGCGAACCGGATTTGGACATGGGGAATAGAGAGGAAGCCCGACGAGGTGGAAGGCCGCTTCGCCGGACACCGCACCGCTACACAGCCGCCGGTCTCTCATGGGATCTGGTGGGAATGGAGTGGGGGAAGTAGGGGAGCCGGGGGAAGGAGGAGAGCTTATAAAGGTAGCGGATTTCACTGGTGGCGAAGCGCGCGCAGAAGTTTCAGCTCCTCCCACGTGTGCTCTTCCTTCCCTCGTGAGCGCGTGCGAGCTAGCGACCACCGCCCATTGGAGCCCTGAAATCGCCATGCAAGAGCCAGGCGCGACCAAGCTTCCGTTTCCCCACAAGCAGGCCGAGGGCCAAAAAAGCATGTCGGGAGCCAAGTTCCGAACAGGCCCAGTGATATCTAACACCGGAGGTTGCAGCCCAGGAGCACGGGCCACATTTTGCGCCCTCCTCGAAACACGCCCAGATTGTCTCTATTATAATTACTCAATACCTAATAATGAAGAGGTAAAATTTCTCCACCCATATTTCTATTCGTTTGTATACTACAAGTCTACAACCCTCCTATTTATATATATAAGAATCTTATTCAAATCCAAATACAATACCCCCGAGTAAGTTGATATGAATTCTAATCCTAATCCAAATCTAAATAGTAAAAGGCAAAAGCAGAGATCTATTTATAATTCTATATATGTAATTTGTGTTTATACAAGTTTGAATAACTTTTGTCTAGCATGATACAGAGTTCGATTCAAAAACCTATTGGGTCGCATATATGATCTGGACTCGAAAACAACCAGCTTTCTATACAATTCTTATTCCAACATGGCTCATGATGGAATACCTCCGAGTAAGATGAATAGGAATTCTAATTCTAATCTAAATCTAAATAGAAAAAACATGTATTTAGCTTAGAAAGTAGCAATACAATGAATTGATGATGAAACAATAGAAAAAACATAAAATACAAATAAATATGCAATACTCCCGTGTATTTTTTTATTAATGTTCACTTTTTTTCTCCTGTTGCAACGCACGAGTATGTTTGCTAGCATATATAATTAAAGAAAGGTTGCATGGTATGAATGGATGGAGTATATATAGTAGTTAAAAAAAACATAAAAAACAAGGATTACATGCAGAGAAACAAAAAACAAATCCATTCCGAGCCGGACTCGCACGCCGAGTCCGACTACACAACCGCAGCGCTAGGGTTCGTCTCCCGACTTTATTATTAGCTGATGAAGAAGAAGGGCACCGCACCACACAATCCCCGTTGATCCATCCAGCCACGCGAATCGAAATTTCCGGCAGAAGAAACTATACACGTTCGGTGGGGGTTTGCTGGTTGCGAATTGCGATGGAGGTTTCTTCTGCTCCTAGGCTGCGCCCAGCGGACACGCCGGCAGGCGAGAAGGTCCAGATTGCCTTGCAGGGCTCGTCGAAGGTGAATGTGCCCGTCGACGGGGAGATCTCATACGGTGGGCTCGTGCCGGCCTCGTCGGAAGCCACTGCGGCTGGTCACACGGGTCTGATGGTGGAGGGGTGCTCGGCCGCAGACGACGCTGAGGGCCGTTCCAAGGGACGCTCCACCTCCGGCACCGGTGGGGAAGCTGAGCCCGAGAAGCCCTGTGGTGCGGCCGGCTGTATCGAGAAACCCTCTGGCTCTGGTGCGGTGGTCGTCAAGTCCGGCTGCATCGAGAAGTCCTCTGGTGGTTGTGAGAAGCCCTCTGCAGGTGGGGCGGTGGCCAATGCAGCCGGCTGGATGGAGAAGCCCTATGGTCCGGATGTGACTGGAGACGGCGTGCTGACTCCGGTGGGGAACGGGTTGTGGCAGCTGCCTGATGAGGAGGTCCGGTGGGCAGGGTTTACAATTTCGGCGAAATATCACCGAAATTTCTGAAATATCGCTTTTTTCATTGAGGTTCTAAATTTTTTTTATACCGGTAAATAACACCAAACTACACTAAAATTGCCCTCCCTATCCTCTCAATTCATGATATATTGTGTTATTTTGTTAGACAATGAATTAGAGAGTTTTTCTAGTAAAATGGTGCCAAATTTTTTAAAAACTCAATTTAAATTTATTTAAATTTTATCCGATATTTCCGAGATTTCGTATTTATCGCCATGGACCGGAAAAAAAATTCTTACCGGTATTGTAAACCTTGCCGGTGGGTCCTGTCCCGCAGGAGGGAGGACGTCCCTTCCGATTTGTTCAGGCCCGACTGCGTCGAGACCGTCAACGCCGTGAGGGACGACTTCTTCGAGTACCAGGCTTGGATGGGAGCTGAGTATGACGCCAATGGCGGGCGTGTCTTTGTGGACGGCCAGTTCGTCAAAAAGAGGGAGGAGCACCATCAGTGGTTGGATGGCTGGTCTACGCGCATCGAGTGTCTTGATTTGTGCGACGCCGACTTCAGCGACCGGCTCTCTGACTTCTACAAGGAGGAGGAGGAGGACAGCGAGGATGCGATGGAGGTCCAGGAACTTGACACCAACTGAGATGACCATGGCGATCATACACTGTCTGCGGCCATGCTATATGTTTTATCTCTATCTATATATATGCTATAGGCCGGTCTATATGCTGTGTTTACAGGAGTTGAATTTATGACTTTAATAATGACGGTTAGCTAATGTTATCATGCATGTGGCCCAATGTTATCTAGTTAAGTCAAATAATTTATGACTTGAATGATGGTTAAGCCAATGTTATTGTGTGGCCCAATGCCCCAATGTTATCTAGTTATAAGTCAAATAGGCCTCTTGTGTTGTTTTAGTTAAATTAAAGACCACATCTATGTTATTGATCCATGGGACGTAGTATGTGATCATTTCAAATTATATAAGTACCTACTGGATCAGAGACCGTCAATTATAATCCACACTGGTGTCTTTGCCAATGTGGGTTGTCTTTGTATCCTTTGGTTTGTTCTGGTTCCTTTCTTTGTGATACATAATGCTTGCAACACATTCAGTCGTCTGAGCTGCCCTCATTTATTCCGGCAAGTTCGGTGTCTGTTGTCCAATTAATCCATGTGGTAACTTGCCTAGGGCCACTTATTTTCTTGCTTTGTTAATTATTTTGCTTTTTTTATTAGCCTATTTATATGTTTTTAGATTAGGGAAATTTGTGTTTTTTTGGTTGTTGATTAGAACATCTTTCGTGTTAGATTTAAGTTGGTACCTGGTTAATATTGTCTGTACTGTGGGTTACGCTCAGCAATGTTATCTGATTTGTTGTTGGTTTGTTTGTCTGTTCCTGCCTACCGATTCGATATTTTTAGTGCACTATAAGTAGTCTTATGTTGTCCCTTAGTTTGTTTAATTATTCTTGTTTCGGCTGCCCTTTAATCATATTCTAAGATCATACGATGGTAGGTTGTTGGTATTCCAGATGTTGCTTAGTCATAATATGCTTTAAAAAAACTAAGTTGCTACTCTTGGAGAAGCAGATCGAGGGGCTTTCGATCCATTAGCATGTTATAATATATTGTGCTGTTATTTGCAAAAAAAATATATTGTGCTGTTGCTAAAGTCAACATTAGTTATATATATATATATATATATATATATATATAACATATGTATACACGTTCAGTTTATTTATCCAAAGGATGATGTTTTTTTTTAATCTTTAGAAGGATTAGTAGAACTGGCAGCAGAAAGCCAAGCTTGTTTTTACCTTCTCGTTGGCTGTGTTAATTAACCAGCATGTGTTACAAAAAACTCTGAAGCTTTGAGAGAGATCAGTCATTTCTGGTTGCTTGTGGCAAAGTCTTACTGCTTTATTTGTATGTCTAAACTCAGAATATGGATGCAACATTTGATTTTGCTTATGTTGTTCCATTTACTCATTGGCTTGTGGCTTGTGCTTCTGATTTTGTTGTTTCAAAATCATTCAGCATAGTGAAGTTTTCTCATGTTTTAGTCATGCACATCTAGATGGATTGTTTGTATGGCAAAGAGATCTCATCCTCCCCCCCCCCCCCCCCCCCCCCCCGAGCAGGGCTAATTTTTCATGCAAGTTCTGGACCTTAACCTTATAAACTTGAGATTATGACTCTATTTCATTTTAATAAATGTATATGTAATTAATAATACATTATAGATGCATTATGTATGATATGGAGTATAAATCAAATCATAAATGTATGGTATAGTATTATAATATATTAATACATATTAATTTTTGTTTAATTTAAGGCTATGAATTCACTATTTTTATATTATCACTGTTCTCATATATTATGTTCTTCATGTTTTTTTATGAATAGCTCGTGAGCTAAATGAGCCGAGCTGGCTGGTTAGCTCAGCCCTATTGTTGAGAGAAAAGGGTTGAAGAATTGGAACCATGAATGCCATCAAAAACTGATGGCCGGATATAGTCACTACTGTTGCTTGTTCCGAGCAACATAATAGTACATTGTTGGATATAGGAAACTGATCCTTAACCATATCTTTTTTGGCAAATGACGTCAGGCTGTCCTTTAGTTTTCAGCCTTTTATTGTCATCGCAACTGCCTGGTGATGATGAGTTCATCTTGTCTCATGAGCCTTTCATGGTGTTAATAACAGCCGTGAGATTGCTGAATGACGTGCCATCTTTTCCGATGCTCCCGGTCGCAACCTTCTGCAACTCCAACGCCCTAGACATGGTCGCCGGATCGTTTAGCATGTTCTCTATGCGCGCAGCAATGTGCTCGCATGTCACCAGGCCGCCGGCTGCGTCCTGCTTCACCAGACGCAGGCCAGTCTTCTACACATCACAGACGTAGCTCTCATTGATGAACTGGTCAGCAAAGTACGGCCAAGTCAGGAACGGTAGCCACGCCCTCCATCACCTAGTTCCACCCGCAGTGCGACACGAAACAGGCGATGGCCGGTGCGCGAGAACCCTATGCTGAGGTGACCATGTCACAATCTTGCCCCTTTTCTCGACGGTCTCGAGGAATCCGTCAGGGTAATTGTCAGTATTGGCCAGGCCAGGACGGATCACCCAAAGGAATGGTCTCCCTGACAGCTCTAGCCCACGAGCGAGCTCATGGAATTGTTTGTGGTTGAGCACGGCGATGCTACCGAAGGCAACATAGACAACTGATCTATCCGGTTGTGCGTCCAGCCATGACAGGCAGCTGTCGTCTTCGGGCCAGAAATTCCCGACGGCCTTTCCCTCACGGAGGCCCGTCGGCAATGGCCCGATCGGGAGTATGCTGCGATGCTGGGACAAGATGCCGTCCTCGAGCTCCTTGACAGTGTTGCACAGCATGAGGTCAACTGTGTCCTGCCCCAGCGCCTTCAGGATGTTGTTGAGGCACCAGAACATCTCCTTCTGCGCCTCCTCCGTGCCGACTGCGTTCCAGGCGAGCGGTGCCAAGTTCATCTGCAGATCGCCTACCGGCGGTATGTGTTTGCCCGTCGGTAAACCTGCAAGAGGATTTAGGCATTTAGCATAGTGGATCTGATACCAATCGCTTCGAATAATCAAAATCTTATTATTATTGTTTCTATAGTAGTACTTAGTTACTTACCATCCTTGTCGAGCATGCCATCAGTGATCAGCTTCGGCAAGTCTAGCCCTGTGGCCATCACGGCAGCACAAGACGGCCAGAGCGTCGCCGTGCGCATGCCGGCATTCTTGGCGACGCCGAGCACCCACGCCAGTCCATAGTCGACGACCATGCAGCGGAACTGGCCGTTTTGGATCATGTCCTCGACGGCCGCCGGCAGGGAGCTCATCAGCGCGCTGGTTAGCATGCCGAAGTCGTTACGGTCGCCATCCGGTGGGAGGCCGTCCGAGACAGAAACGAAGCGCACCTGGCCTGATTCAGGTGGCGCTGCATCATCTTGTCCTGCTGCCACCAGCTCTGGTGACGCAGCTACGAGCTGGCCGTAGATTTGGTCCGTGTTGACGAATGTGACGGTGAAGCCATGGTCGGCGAAGCGGTAGGCGAGCTCGAGCAGTGGGAGGACGTGGCCCTGCGCCGGGTAAGAAGGCATGATCGAGTTATGAAGCAGTGAAGAAGTACTAGCTAGTGTGTGTGTGTATATATATATATATATATATATATATACTGCTGAATTGTTGGTAATATGTATCACGGAGACCGTTTCCTCTTAGGACACAGAAGGAGTTCACTTTGGACACATGCATGACGCATTCAAATTCGCAAGAATATATATTCTCGTGCCGGCAACGAATCCATAACTATTGTGATACTCATAGGCAACATTTTGGAACTAAGCATAGTGTTTTGCTCCATACGACACATATATACTTCTGCATAATAGACCATCCGGATAATTTTAAACCGATACTTGTATTGTATAGCATCGTTGGTTCGTAACCAAAAAGTCTAATCAGCAGTAATAGTTAATTATTATCAATGTCCTTATGTCCGTTGGTAATATAACCCGATAGTGTATTATCAACATCTGGCAGTGTGGTTTACCATTTTGGACCCGATATTTTTTTTCAATCGGGTTAACTCCCCCTCAAGATTTTTATATCTTGGGTTTATAGCATCCATGAATTTGACTTTGGCATGCATTGAAAACACGGCCGTTTTAGATGAAAACTATCTTAATCATACTTTATTGAAGAAACTGATAAAATTTATAGAGGACATTATACTTGATCATGTAAGAAAGGAGGCTGTGATACCAATCGTTCAATCTGATCTTAGATATGAAAAGATCTGGTCTTAACCGTATCTTAGATATTAAACTTTAGGAAAATTTTGCTCAGAGACACTGCATAAACATGTAATTTGCTGTTAGACACCGCCAACTCAGAAATTGGCCCAGTACCATTATGAAATCTGGGTTCTTTGCCGTAACACACTGCACCCATTATTTTATTCATTTCTTGTATTCATGGAGAGAAAAGATGGGAGAAATTACATTTTTGCCCTTGTCTTCAACCTCCAGCTATTCCGTTCCCACCTTTTCTTCTCCGGCGAAGTATTCAGGACAAGCAATCGCGTTGTTCCTGTACCCCGAAGAAGAGCAGCCACGCCACCTCGGCCCCTTCCTCATCATACCACAGTCGCGCTGCCTCTGTCCAGTGCCTCATGGGAGTCGTGCTCAGGGCGCTCCCTACAGCGTCGCCGTCGCGCAACCACCTTTGGCGATGGTCTCTCGACCTCCGCACCGCCGCTGGTACTTGCTGCACTCAAGCCGTGCGCCCTGGCCGCCACAGCTGCCGCACCTCTGCTTCCATCCGCCCGCCGGAGCCGCCCCCATACCTAGATCAGAGACGAGGAGCGTCGTCGCGGCGGGCTCCTACCACCGGTCAATGTGCCCAGCTGCTCTAGTCTCCACCCTTGGCCGGAGTGCCCCGCCCAATGTAGGAGGTCATCCATGGTTGCCCATCTGAAGGTGGAAGATGACCACAGTGAGTAGCTATAGGTTGAAGATAAGGGCAAAAATGTCATTTCTCTCACCTTCTCTCTCCATGAATACGAAAAATGAATAAAATAATGGGTGCGGTGTCTTACGGCAAATAACACCGATTTCATAATGGTACTGGGCCAATTTCCGAGTTGGCGGTGTCTAACAACAAATTACATGTTTATGCAACACTACGTCAAAACTGATTTTTTGCAGCGGGCAATAGCGTCCGCTGCGATGACAAGGCCACAGTAAATGTGGCGTTTACCGTGGCGGTCGCTGGTGCCCGCTGCGAAAAATCCATTAACCGCAGCGGGCAAAATAAGATGCCCGCTGCGGTTAATGCTTTTTACCGCAGCGGGCACACTACAATGCCCGCTGCGTTTAATCGTTCAAAAAAATAATAAAAAAAGAAAAAGCCATCATCCACAAGGTCCTCTGCCATGGCCTGCTGCTGGTACTCTGGGTTCATCATGTTGTGGAGATGATGCACCTCCTCATAAAGAGCATTGTTGTACACCTCAAGATTGCCCACATAGTGCCCCAAGTTGTGGTACATCTCAAACAGATGGTGTTCTCATTCCCAGGCTTCATACCTTTCTCCCATCGCCTCGTACATGAGACCCTCAGCGATGGATACTTACGTCGCCTTGGCTGCCAACTGCGCCTGACACGCCTGCAACCCAGCCTCCTTCTCCCCCATCTTAACCTTAAGGCCATCAGCACTGCTAACCAACTCATCCCTGTTGGCTGTCATCCAACCCAGCTCAAGCTCCAAGTGCTCGATCTTTGCCTTGTGGCGAGCACAACAACTGGCACCCTGTTGACTGCTCTCAGCACAGTCTCCACGTGCCGCCATCCTGTGGCGAGGGACGCCCCTAGGTCCGGAAGACTTGCGAGCTGTGCGCTTAGTTCTGGCCATCCTATAGACAAGATTTCAAAGGAGGCAAGTAAGTAACAGGTCAAAATTTTAGTAGCTTAAGAACAAAATTTTAAACCCATCCCAAGTTGTATGATATGATGCATGAAACGTCCCTACGGATACGATAATATTTACATAACATATATATAGGGCATATATATATAACCATATTCATACCATCAGCTTGATATCCTAAAGTCTACTCTCCTAAACTTGGAAAGAGAGAAAAGAGGAGTTAAAGAAAATTTTAGACTCAAATCACCTTTTAATTTAAGATCCAAAAACATTTTTGAAAACTTTTACAACTGCAAGATTGGTAATAAGGCGAGCTTTGATACCAGTTGTGACAAAACCTCTTAAGATAGGGCCCACTTGTCAGGATTAACCCACGTAATCCCAACAGATGATCCAAACCTTAATTAGTCCGTCAGGTGTCGCCACTTTGCAGCGGGTCATCCACCTCTTTCCGAACAGGATCACCTCATTACAATCATTACAGAAGTAATATGAAATTTTTATATTACATCAAAGTAGCGGAAATTTAAAGTCATATTACAAACCATAAGTTTTGAAACATAACTTAAGTGTCATGCGTGAAACTACATCGAGCTGCTGATAGAGTATGAACAAACAACCGAGGTACTCTTGCCCAAGAGTCAAGCAAGGACAGTTTATTCTTCATCTTCATCTGCACTGACCACGGTCATGCAGCAAGAAGCCACACAAACCGGGTTGTGATCCTCATCTGCAACATGGGGTTAACAAACCCTGAGTACGGGAGTACTCAACAAGACTTATCCGACAAAGAAAAGTATTTGGTGGACAAACAGTATGCAAGTCATAGGATTCAAGGTGTGGTTTACGAGAATCAAGTATTTTGCATAAATGAGCATTTATAAAAAAAATTGAAATCATTTATGTTATCCATAAGATTACTCAAGTATCGATCTAGATGTATGATCGATAACAAGGTAATAACCATCCATAAAGGGATCCAACAAGTATCCAGTTAAAGTGTATTACTACGAAGAAGAAAACAGGGCCATGTTTCCATATCCGAGGAACACGACGATTCGAACCGGTTTATCCCAGCGGGGGCTTCCCTATCACACGACATATATAGCCTCTTAAAGCACGCATATGACTACCTTTCCCTGGATCCTCTCGCCAAGACCGGGGTTCCGCCACCCGAGAGCACAGTACACCTCCATCCAGTTCGCTAACTTGGAGGGTACACACTACTCTCGCCATCTCTCCACTCCCAGTGCGGGTTAACCGTTCTTCAAGCGAGAATAGCCAGAGTCCAGCTTCCCGGAGTATGTGATAAGTACTCCAAAGTCACAACCCTAGTCATGCATCAACGGACGGTTCCTAATCGACACAAGGCGGAAAGAACCCGCTCACCAGACACCGCTGATGGCTCTCCAACACCGTGTCCGCCCGGTCTCAGATTATTACTTCCAGCAACAACATCCCTTTCTCAGAAAACATAACCATTTGCCGAAGCAATACGCTATGCGTACGTGACCGGAAATCACCTACTATAAGAGTTCTAAGCATACTAAGCATTTTTGCGAAAACTTTGCATCTTTAAACAAGTGACAAGGTTAAAGGTACAAATAGTACAAGGATAAAGCTATGCATCAAGTAGGAATTTAATAAAGTACCGTAATGCAATAGTATAAACATAAGTGTATTTAAAGCAATCATTTCAAATACAAGGAAGTGTTTGAATGCACTGGGGCTTGCCTTGGTTGGAGGGATAAACGAACTCGGGCTCAGATTCAAGAGAGAAAACCTCTTCACTGGAGGTATCCAACCCAACCAACGCACAATCTACACGATATATGACATGTTTTAGATGATGCTCGAATAGTAAACATGATGCTTAACTCAAACGAACATGCTCTTAAGAGAAGACTAAAACAGACTACACCTTGAGTACCACTTCCCTTCATGAAGGAAAGCAACACTAGGTTAAAGAGCAAATTAATTAGACCCTATTTATCTTGATTATCTAAGTTAATAATTACATCCAAAAGAACTAAGCAAACAACATTACATCAAGCATGTCCAACTTGTGTTTGTCACTGGACAATTGACCATTTCAATCAAATAATCCAAAATCACTCAAAGCCTAAAGTTATAAGGGTTTCTAAACATCTTATAACTAATTAAACAACTAACCATGTATAAAAGCTCATCCAAAAACTCCCAAACTTTTTGTACAGCAAGGTAACAGAGTACAAAGCTTACACAAACTCAACGAGGTGCGCCACGACCCAAACAAACCCTCAGAGACACTTCATCGACTGTGATGACGACCGACCGGAGCTCGACCGATCGCGCGCCGTCGAGCACAGACCTCGATCAAAGAAGCTAGGCCTCGATCGAAGAAGCTAGGCCTCGATAACGACTTAGGGAACAACCACGAGCAAGACGCCCAACAGAAACGAGGCTAAAACCTACCAAGAAGGCCTCGTCGACGGCAATGGCGGCGAACCGAGCTCGACCGCACATTCACCGGAGAAAAACAGGCCTCGATCAGACCTCGATCGGCTCAACCAACAACTCTAGCAAGCTTAGCGGCCCCAAACAACACGAAGCGCGCACGAAACGAACTCAGAGCTAAACGCAACATCCTCATCGACGACACTGGCGGTCGGTGGGGATCTGCGCGATGTGCGCCGGAGAAAACACGCACGCGCTCGAGGGCAACTACCCCTCGAACCAGACTCAGGACGGCTAGGCGAAGCTAGCGCAAGACTTGGATCACAAAAAGATCAACTACAACGACTAGACGACAAAACACACCGCCGCGCCGAACATAAATCGCGGCGACGCTCGAGGACAGAGCTCTAAGGCTCGATTCAAGGACAAACAAGAAGAGCGGAGAGGTCGAGGAGCTCACCCTGGTCACGAAGCGCTAGCAAGCGTGGCCGGAGATGAAGCAGAGACGACTGTCGATGGAGAACGTGCCGGCGGAGACGAAGAACCGAGCGACAACGAAGATATTCCCGGAGCTATGGTCCACCATTTGCAAAACGGAGAAACCGACAAGAATCAGAGATGAACAAGGAGCAAGAAACACAAGATAAAAAGACAATGTGGCTCCTGCCTAGCCCGGTCGAAGACTGACCAGAGCAGCGACGGTCTCGTCGGAGCTGAAGACGATGGAGCCGCGCTGGACGAATGCAGGCTCAATGGCTTCAACTAACTCACTCCGAGAACGCGCAAGGTCAAAGCAAAGACAAAGGCAGTGGATTGAGTGGTTAGAAGTGGCTAACAAACTCGGACGAGTTCGTCGATGAAAGCGGAGCGTTCGGCGGAGCAGAGCAGAGCGATGGCGTGGCGTGGAAAGAGAGACAGAGTGGACGGTGTCCCGTTTTGAAGACGGCAACGGTTCTGCGATGTCGCCACGCACACGACAAGACGTGAGTCAAGGACAGGAGTCGCACAGTGGTGTCGACAGGTGGCCGGACAGGTTTCGACGTCGAGTTCAACCCCGCCATGCAACTGCTTGAAGAAAAGACTGAACTGACCCTGTGACTATTTTGCAGAATGCTCAAGCTTCCAGGGGTTTTCATGAAAAACTTTGAACACGAAAGATGCTCAAAATTTCATGATCTACAACTTTGCTTAAACAACTATAGGCAAAAACTTTATAGATTTTGAAAATCATGTTTAGGGTTTAATCCACCCCCTCTGGGAATTAGGGTTTGGATTCCAAATTTTTAATTTTGAGAATTTGAAAAGATGACCTGCATTCAAACAATTGATCAAACACAAACAAGTAAACTCATTTTAGTTCAATGCATAGCCAGGTTTTCAAACAAGTGCATGATGCTTAATGCATATGATGACATGATCATATTTTAATTAAGAGATTAACACCCGAGGTGTTACAGCCGCTCGCCGCGAGCCGTCCTGTGCGTCGTCCTGCACACCGAGAGGGAGGGAGAGAAAAGAGGGAGAGAAGGAGGGTGTCGTGACTGTCTTCCCTGCGGCGATGGAGAGAGAGGGAGGCAGGGAAAGAGAGAGGGAGGCAAGCAGCAGTGAAACCCTAACGTCTATATATATATATATATGACGACGGAAATTGGGCCTCGCTTTGGGCCTATTGGGCCTCGTATTTACCGCAGCGGACGTTTTAAGAAGTCCGCTGCGGTAAATCGATTTACCGCAGTGGACAAAAATGCCCGCCACGGTAAATAAGAAATTCTCGTTGTGATAAATCATGAGATGTTTTCCGCAGCGGGCAAAATAAGTGTCCGTCACAAAGCCTTTTAGGCAACGCTGCGGAAGCTCGATTTTGATGTAGTGCAATGTCTTTGAGCAGAATTTCTCTAAACTTTATTATTTCAAGCTGTAATTTTTAGCATAGTCATGATTTGGCGATGTGCGCACTCTATGATTATTTTTCTAGATTTTTATATTCCTACAAATATTATTAACAATTAACTATGGTTAATTTTGTCTATTTATGAAGAGGAGCAAAATGATCATTTTAGTGCAAAATAACATTTTTACTATATAGTTTTCATCATGTAGAACATACAAGATTTTATAGTATAATTTCAGGCACTTATATGATTTTATATCTATTTTGTAATGGCTTGAACTAGGATGCGGTATTCATTGGGCCAATTACACTAAACTGTAGTGTCTTATAGCAAATATTGAAAGTGGATGTGTGCACAAGCTAATTTTCGCCTTTCATAATGTCCTAAGGATAATTGTCCCTAATAACTAACATAAATTAGTAACTTGCTGTAGATCTGCAGGAGCAGCACCTTGGGCAAACGACAGATGGTTTACAATGTTCAGAATTCTGCAGATTTTTCTAAGAAGGATGCTAATTTCTCTATACACATACAAATTGTGTAGGTCTCTCACCTTGGGCCTGACACTTCTCAGGCTATAGGTGGAGCTGACATAGTGACATGCCCGCAGTTCCAGGAGCACCAAAGCTTGCTGGATTTATCACGACAAAGTTGTGATCTATAATTTATCTTAGTTTTGGCACACTCATAGTGCCTTCCAAGACTTTTACGACCTCAGACATTTCAGGCCTTCACTTCCAATCAATCTGCAAACACCACATTGCGAGCTTCATCATCTCAATTACTTCTTGCTTGTGTTGTCTAAGCCTGACTGTCACTACTACTACTGCACCTATCGATCAAATCAACTAAACGATCACTCTTCAACTTCTCTTCCAACAATGTAATAAGATGAAAGCTCTTTTCAGACCAAGAAGTGTCCAGGTTCTTCCTTCCACTGATGATCTCCATCACTACTACACCAAAGCTATATACATCTGCCTTTTTAGAGATGTGCGAAGTCAACCATTTAGGCGATAAATATCCCGACATGCCCCTCATTCTTGTAACCACATGACTCTTATCCATGTCGATGAGCTTGCATAGTCCAAAATCAAAGAGTTTAGCGTCGAAGTTGTTATTTAATTAAGGCCTTGTTTATATGTACATATATCCATCTCAATCCACATGTGTTGAAGTGGATTAGAGTGGAATTTAGTTCAATTTTCACCCAATACACTTCAACACATGTAGATTAAAATAAATACATATACTTCCAAGCAAGGCCTAAGAGGATGTTCGGTGGTTTCACTCCTAGGTGAGCAACTCTCTTCATGCACTCCCCATCAAGATAACAGAGGCCTAGCTACATGAGCAATAATCTTACATCATGTTGTGATTCACTAGTCTAATAAGGATTCTTTGGGCATGCATTCATAAACAAAGAGCCTATGCGGTTTTCTCTGCACAGAAATCAATTACCCTCACCATATTCATATGGTGAATACTACCGATGGCCTGAACCTCTACCAAAATTCCCTCTTTCCCTAAGAAAAAATTATGGGAGGCTCCAGGCATCCGTGTGGTGATAGGGGGGCTTGAGCCCCCCTCCCCATCGTTGGATTCACCCCAACTTCTAAGCATCCTTGGTAGCCTCTTAATCCCCCTCTTAATATTGTTTTTTTAAAATTATAATACTGTTTTTTGTTGTTGTGAAATGTTAGGGGGCCATGGCCCCTATCCCTTGGCTCCCCCTCTTAACAAAAGTACCAGGATGCGACAAAAATGAACCACCTAAAGAACCACCACCTAAAGAACCACTTAGAATAAAACAAATATGGTCCCTTTTCTTAGATTTTTTCGAGGATGTGATGCTACTTGTTCTATTTTCAATTGGTGAATGTGGAGGTGAAGACAAGGACACAAGATCGGCTGGGGACAGAAAATGATCTGGTAATCTATTCCTAATGGACAGTAATAAAAGTTGTACCATTATCATAGCCGCAACTTAATACATAGAGGCACATCTGAACATAAAACACCATGCTGCTCTTTACCGTGATGCCATTGTAGGACTTAGTGCAACTTAACTTGTTAGGTTCCTTTTGGTCACTGTCGGGATTAATTCATTGACTTCAAGGGGTGTTGACAATTTCTTATGTGTATCCTAGCATTAAAATGCTATTTTTTCAGCGGTAAGTGACATGAGTGACTTTGTAAATCTTGAGTAACAACTTGGTTTTTTTTGCGATAATTTTA
The DNA here is from genome assembly GCA_022036555.1 of Microstegium vimineum. Taxonomy (NCBI): domain Eukaryota; kingdom Viridiplantae; phylum Streptophyta; class Magnoliopsida; order Poales; family Poaceae; genus Microstegium; species Microstegium vimineum. The sequence goes on from CM039132.1 coordinate 47,217,688, forward strand.
TAATCTAGTTATTGTTTGTGTGATTTATTATCTAAAAGATATTAATATTTATATATGAAAATAATTTTATATAATCCCCCTCTTAATATAAATATTTTTTTTAATTATACTGTTATTTTTTGTTGTTGTGAAATGTTAGGGGGCCATTGCCCCTACCCCTTGGCTCCCCCTCTTAACAAAAGTACCGGGATGCGACAAAAATGAAGCCACCTAAAAAACCACCTAGAATAAAACAAATATGCTCCTTTTCTTGGATTTTTTCGAGGATGTGATGCTACTTTTCTATTTTCAATTGGTGAAGGAGGGGAAGACAAGGACACAAGATCGGCTGGGGACAGAAAATGATGTGGTAATCTATTCCTAATGGACAGTAATAAAAGTTGTGACCATTATCGTAGCCGCAACTTAATACGTCGGGGCACATCTGAACATAAAACACCATGTTGTTGTTTACCGTACTGCCGTTGTAGGACTCGCACGTGCCGAGTCAACCAGTGAAACCTTGAGGTCATCGAGGCACTATGACGTCATGCATACTTGCCTCTTGATGTACCCATGATCCCTTGGACGACACGAGCAGAGACTGGTAGAAAGTCTGTGGGCACGTTGAAGTCGTCAACGCCCTTTAAATTCGTCTGTGTTGTTGGAGGCCTTCATGCTGAAACCTGCAGAGTTTAGGGGTGGCTGGCCCATGGTCGTGCATGCCCACACGTCGTTGCAGCCACTCGTCTGGCAAGATTTGTTGTTGGGGTTGTCAAATGAACAACCGATGCGCGCCTACATGCAGTTGTCGATATTTCCATCGCGCACTTGGAGAACCAAGTATTTTTTTTCCTGGGTCTAGCTGTATGTTGTCCACAGTACGATGGCCTGCCACATGGTGTAGGGGCATCGGTTGGTGATGTTGAAGATGGTCGCTTGACTCATGCCTACTGCTTCTATTCGTGTGTCTGTAATAGGTTCACTGCCGCTGCTGGGGTTGTCACTTCTTCGTGGTCCTATGATTGGCGTTAGGTGGACCATCAATAGTTTTGGCATCACTCTTTATTATGGAGGGCGAAATAGCCGGTGTTTCTTCCCACCTTTGGCTCCACCATCCTCCGCTTCTTCCTCCACCGGACCACCACGCACCAAAACCTTCCATGTCTCTCGCCAAACTGCACTCCAGATCAAACTGCATCCCAGACTGATACTAAAGCCGCTACATTCACCCTCAAATCCCAACCTCCCGTTAGCCATGCCGGCACGAGATGCACACTACACACGCACACCAACGTCCTTACAGAGATGAACCTAAGGTTGTCGTAGCATGGCACAAAGGCAATGGAGAACCATATACATGATCTGTATCACTACTACGGAATCCAGCATCACTGTCGGTTTGTTTTGTGCCGGCGGTGATGCACCTTCACTGCTGGTTCTTTGACTGACAGGCCCCAAATGATTGGGGTTGGGGCCAAACCAGCAGTAAAGCTCCTCATCACTGCCAGTTCGTGGCTTGAACCGGCAGTGACATATCGCGGGTTATATAAGCAGGCACTAGCGCGCTCCGAAATTTTCAGACGTGGGCCAGTGCCCCCTCAGCCACAGCTCGCCTCTGCTCCACACCGCCGCCCATCCGCCGCCGCCCCACGTGCTCTTGCGTGCCCGACCTCGCCACTCCATATGCCGCAGCACGCCGTCACCGCCACTCCACGCCGCAGGAGGACAGCGCTCTACGCCAGCGTCCTCGCCGCCGCCAGGACCTCCCTCCACGATGTCAAGGACCGCGGAATCTGGCCCCTAGCCTCAACGCGGTGAGTTCTATGTTCATGCAACCAATGTGTTCGACTAAATGCCTATTTGGGATTCTTCTAGCTGAGAGATAGATAGAGAGAGATAGAAATATAATCTTAGTATATGTTATTTAATATATGCTATAAAATTTAAGCTGGTATATGTCATTTTATGTCTTACCAAGACATTATTGTGTATATATACATAATATATGTATATGCTATGAAATATAATCTAAGTATATGTCATTTAATATATAGATGGCTAGACGTCGAAATCTCCCACCACCGGAAGTCATTGGTTGGAATGGTTATTGTACTTGGATGGGTTTCGATCCGGTATTGCCGGTAGTACCGGTGAATCATCCAAGCATAGTAAGTTAATCAATATTTGTGTTCGTGGCTTCGAAACTAGATCATCCAAGTTAATTAACATGTCTTATATGTACCGTAGATAATTGATCCAATTGTTTGGCTTAAAGGAACACTCGCCTATTTCGGGGTTCACAATGTGGATGTTTAGATTTATCACGTAGATAATGGTCCACTACTCCAATGTCGTATTTCATTTTCAATTCCCGTTAGGATGGGTCGTGGTCGTGGTTGCGGTGGTGTTGGCGGTCACAATATGTTACAAATCTCAGAGGTGAGAATAAAGGCCACCCAACGGGGTGTTGCTATTAAGTATGATGTCATGGCATGTGCAACTATGCTCTTAAGAAATGGGATCACACTTCCTACTCTGTCCTCAGTGAAGATCCATGCTATAAATTAGAACATGTCTCATGATCTTGGGGGTTTCTATGCACGAATGGCTCAGAACTCACCAATGGTAAGTCTAAGTCATACTCATAGCTTATATCTAGATTTGTTGTTGTATGTTGTCAATATTTCTCTCATAATTAACCCTATTTTCTGTCAATACTTATAGGTAGAGGAGTATGACATGACCTACGCAGGGTGTAGTTTTGAAGCAATTCTTAATGAAGCAATGGATGGATTGAGTTATGACTGGAAATCTGTTGATGAAGAGCCAACACTAACTACTGAAGGATTTCAGGCAAAGTTGGTTGCGACTAAGAAGGGAGACCCACCAACTACTCGAGCACCATTAACCGTTATTAGTACACCATGTACTCGTAGTTGTGAAGCAACGGAGAGTTTACTATTTAATACGATGTTCTTCCTCGATGAGATATTTGGTTACAAGATCGGTGACCTACACTTCACCGAATTGATAGTACTGAATCATTGAACTATTATACAATAAGATCGATCCATATTATATTTTATTTTCTCTTCCACTCAGCTGCATTTGATTGTTATTTTTCTTTATTCACTTGGTTTTTTGTTTTAAATGTTGTTGTATCCCCTTATGTTTTGTTTAATCCTTATTAACCTATTTTCTATAAACTTACTTTTTAGAAATGTTTAATCCTTTATTAACTTATTTTTGTGTTCCCTTTTTATCTTTTAATGTTTGTGTGTTCTCCTTATATTTCATTTTCTATAATATGAAAAATAACCATAGCAAAATAAGTAAGAAGAAAAAAATGGAAATGTTAAATAAATAATAATATTCTATGAATACATAGAAATAAATAAATAAATTACTTGAATATAAAATAATTAATAAATATTAAAAAATATAAGGGAACACAAAACATTAAAAAGGAAAAAAACTAGTAAATAAAGGAAAAAAACAATCAAATACAGATGAGTGGATGAGAAAATAAGATATAATATGGAACTATGTATAGGAAAGAACATAATAAAAGATATATTGCATTTTACATATTCTTAGTTATGCTTACTTGATGTATCATGTCAGATCTATTCATTAAGCAAAGGGTTTTTTGGAACCAAACCATTACAATTCTCCAACTTTGGAGATATGTCATTACAATTCACCTATTCCAAAATTTGTCATTACAATTCTTCCTCTACTTGATAGTTGTTATTTTATACGTCTTCTATGTGTGTTGGACCCACTGTCAGACCGTATAAGAGTACGCATATACCGTATACAACAAAACACACCTATCTGCTTTTCTCCCTCCTCTCACTGACGTGTGGGTCCCACATATCAGCTTCTTCCTCAACCTCCAGCATCCCTTCCTCCACCGTTCAACGAGGGGACGACCGAAGGGGCAGCGGCGCTGCACACCCGAGAGGCGACGGCGGCGCGCACGCAAGGCGGCACTAGCGCAGCGTGGTGGCTGTTGGAATATAAGTGAATTGTCCACCTCTCCCCATCAGCTTAAGCTTTTGGGTTGAACTGGTCGGTGCATGCAACTCAATATGGTATCAAAGCCAGAGGTCTCGAGTTCGAATCCTGGTTAGCGCAATTAAATAAAATAATTATTGCTCGCTCCTATTCCACGTCTGAGGCCTGAGGGAGCCTCCACGTGAGGGGGAGTGTTGGAATATAAGTGAATTGTCCACCTCTCCCCATCAGCTTAAGATTTTGGGTTGAACTGGTCGGTGCATGCAACTCAATAGCGGCAGCGGCGCGACACACACGTGCAGCTACGACGGTGGCGTGGAATGCCCGTGCGCACGCAAGGCGGCAGCAGCACAGCGTGGCGGCAGCGGCGATGGCGGCGCGGCACCAGCGCAGCATGGCGGCAGCGGCGCGGCACGCATGGGCAGCTGCGATGGCGGCGCGGAAGGCCCGTGCGCACGCGAGGCGGCAGCAGCACAGCGTGGCAGCAGCGGCACAACACGCACGGGCAGCTGCGGCGGCGGCAGCACACTCACGTGGTTGTGGCAGCACAGCGCGCGCACGCGAGGCGACGGCACTGGCGCAACACGGCCGCGCGGCGGCGGCGGCAGCACGCCCGCATGGCTGGCAGCACAGTCCGCTGGCTGCTTGGCACGTCCGTGTGCCCCGTGGCCGCCCACGCGCCCGCGTGGCTGCGACGCTGCCCCTCCAGCGCTCCCCTCGTTGAACGGTGGAGGAAGTGTTGTTGGAGTTTGAGGAAGGAGCTGACGTGTGGGACTCACACGTCAGTGAGAGGAGAGAAAAGTAGGTATGAGTGTTTTGCGGTAGAACTATACACTTGTACGGTCTAACAGTGGGTCCAAACAAATAGAAGACGTATAAAATGGCAAGTATGAAGTAGAGAAAGAATTGTAATGGCAAATTTCGGAATAGGTGAATTGTAATGGCATATCTCCAAAGTTGGAGAATTGTAATGGCTTGGTTCCAAAAAAAACCCTTAAGCAAAGGGGTATGGGCCTATATATGGTGAACCCGTTAAAAAGTTTAGGGATCTAAAAATATAATTTTAAAGTTAATGAACTTGAATGACACACCAGCAATAGTTAATGGACCAAAAAATATAGTTTGAAAGTTGATGACCTGAATAACAGGCCACCAAAAGTTAATGAATCTAAAAATACACTTTGAAAGTTGATGACCCAGAAAACACACTATCAAAAGTTAATGAACCTATGGTACATTTAACTCATGCATAATAAAACTATGCACTAAGAATAGTCTTAACCTTTTGTGCTTAACTTTTGTCATTGCTCGCTGGGGATCTAACTAGTTTGGTTAGACATGTCTCTTGGCTGACCCATCACGCTGCCACTTGGCTGGCTTGGCCTTAAATGTGATTGGATTGTGACCTATCACAATTACACCATGAATACTTTGTGAGTAGGGATGGCAATATCCTATGTGCATGGATTGTTCGATGAGTAACAATGCAAATGATATGAATATTTTTCGACCATATTTGAGTTTAAATCCGTTTGGAGGAATCCATATCTATACGCATCTTAGTTTAGATATTCAATATCGGATACCGTACTCATATCCGAATACTCAAATTGCATTATTTATGATGATATTTATCGTATCCTTTCCAACATAACTGATTTTATGTGTTCGAATCCGAATTTGTAATGTCAAATCTATCCGTATCTGGTCGGTTTGCACTCTATCGATGAGTGTGGATATGTATAAAAAGTTTTATCGTTGGCACGAGCAATGGCGGATCCAGAGGGGGGCTCTCGTGAGCGGTGAGTAAAGTAGTACATATATATTTAGATTTTTAAAAAATATTTGTAAGACTTCAAAATATATTGTCTTTGTTCCATTAAATTATATATATAGAACTTGTTTGATAGAGTTCCGTTCGACTCGGTGTCAGTTCATTCATATACTAGAATAAAATGAATCAGGAGTCATCGAAATTACTATATTTTTGTGTCATTGGTTTTAGCTTCTCTGTGCATTGTAGCAAAAAAATCGAAGATATTTGCTGACGTGTTAATAAAACTATATTATTAAAAAAAATTATATTGAACCGGACCACCCTAGATTAAAATCTTGGCTACACCATTGCTCATGAGCCTCAATTCTCCATTGAAATACTGTAGCATTAGCCCTAAATCGCCACTAAATCTTCATTATCAATCATTATCTGCCTTACTTAGCCCCCTACTTGATCGCATCCTGGATCCGCCACTGGGCACGAGCAAGTGTAAAACTTCTCTAGGTCATGGCGTAGTCATGTCGTCATGAGGATTCTAAGTGCCACGAAGACTAAAACACCCAAAACCCTTAGCTCTAACCCAGTCTGATTGGATATTGTAGTTTTAGAAAGCTATAATGTTAAAAAAATGTGGTGTTATAAGACAATTATCTAAAGATATGTGAAAACCATGGTTGAAAAAAAATCTCAACTGAGGTTTCTAAAACTCTAAATAGAGTATGGTTTTGTCCTACCATGGTTTTCATAACAAAAGATTTGTTACATTCAACTAATGGTTTTGAAAAATCAAAGTATTTCTGAAGTATTGGATAAATACTACGGTTTATAGAATAATGGTTTTCAACATCTACCGGTTTAATTTGTTTAGATACAATAGACTTGGTAGTTTCAAAAACTATAGCATCTTTTAGAGATTTAGAAATTCTACATATAATTGTTTTCTTCTAAACCACTTTTTTTATCTCTGACTTATAACAGTAGTTTTTGAGAACTAAAGTCATCCAAAGTCCAGACAGGTCTGGTATTTGTTTTCAATACTTGAAAAGTAGTTCAGTCCAAACACGGTGTAGATGCTTTTTAACCAGGTGGTGGACCTGGAAAGGGCAACACAGAGATAAGATGAAGAAGTTGATTGGTGGGTTGGGCCAATTTTGAAGTTTTTGCTACTGGTAAAGCCCAGTTACACAACCGGCTAGTTTCTCTTCCTCCAGAAACATCCATTCCCCTCGCTCGCCACTCGACTTCCCGTTCGCCATTCCCGTCGTCTTGTTCCCAACGGCAGCGGCGGCGGCGGTTGGCGGTTGGCGGCCGGCGAGAGGGTCTTCTACCGAGCGAGGTGAGATGAAGCGTCTTATACTAAAACTTCTCTTTCCTCATCCATTTCCATGGCGTTCTTTGTCGCTTAAACCTCTTTATTCTCCCGTAGAATCGCCGCCCGCCTCCTGTTCGATGAAATGCCTCCGAGAAGCAACAACAACAAACTCAAGCTGATGGCTGCGCAGAGCGGCGAGGACCGCATCAGCACCCTCTCGGACAAGGCGATTCACCGCCTGCTCTCCTACCTGCCGGTGCATGAGGCCGTGCAGACGTGCTTGCTCGCCCGCCGGTGGCGCGATATCTGGAAGTCCATGCCCGTCCTGCGCGTTGGGGTTGTCAGGAGGAGCTCGGCAGAGTTCAACAAGTTCGTCAACCACTTGCTGTTCTTCCGCGACCAAACGCCCCTGGACGTGTTCGAGGTCTGCACTAGAATGCCGCCATATAATGCCTCTGCCGACAATGTGGAGCCGGTTCGGTACGTCCAGATGTGGATCCAATACGCCCTAATGCGAAAAGTTCAGGTGCTCAGGGTCCGTTTCACTTATTCTTTCAACAAACCCCCGCTGTTCCTCAACGGGCCTCTCGTCTCCCAGCACTTGGTGACTCTAGAGCTTTCTGGTGTTGTTCTGGATTGCTCCTATATGGATTTTTCTCGCTGCCCTTTGTTAGAGGATCTTGACATTAATAAATGCCGAATTTCTGCCCACAAGATGTCATCCCAATCCATAAGGCGTTTGTGGATCCATAGTTGTCAATTTCCTACTGCTGCTAGGCTACAGGTTCTTGCCCCAAATCTTTTTGCACTTCGACTGCAGCGAAATTATGGCCTGACTCCTTTCCTTGGAAGCATGCCATTGCTAGTAAAAGCAGTTGTCTCACTTCAACGTGAGTTGTCGTTCTTTCGGCATTATTGCAGTCGCACGTACCGAGGGCTTTATTGTGATCTTGATCTATGCATGTATTGTCATTGCACTGAGAAGTGTGTAGTACTTGGAGATCTATCCGATGCTACAAAAATAGAGTTGACAATAATTGGGCGTCGGTCTTCAGAGGTATGTTTGCACTTCTTCCTTATTATCTCCATGCTTAGTTTTGTCATTCATGCTTTTATGCAGAATGTTTACATACCATTACATGTTCATAAACATTAGACTGTACCATGCTTTTTTTTTTTACTACCTACTGTATGCAAAATTATCATGTTAAGTATGGACATCTAAAGCTGTTTGGGAATGTGAAGATATCTACAGTTGCAATGTTTCAGTGTCAGGGAAGTGAATCTTATAAATCAAGAGCTTCACTACATAACTGGCCTTTATGTGTTGACTTTGATTTGAAGTCTCTAACTGGATGATTTTTTCTTTACCCCAGAATATCTTCAAGCGAGATTTGAAATGGTGCCCTCCATTTAGCAAGTTAAAGACTTTGGTACTCGATGGTTGGGTTCTTGGCCTTGCTAACTGTGATTTTCGTGGACTAATTTGCTTTCTCCAACTCACCCCAATTCTAGAGAAGCTGATTCTTGACCTTTATGAAGTATGAAACTCACCCTCTAGCTTTATGAAATATATCCATTTTATGATGCTTCACATTTTGCTAAATTTACCATGGCAGACAGATTGAGCAAAGTCACTTGTATTTTTTTTTGTAGGAGATTACATTTGAAAAGAAAATCGATAAAAGTTGCAGTCTGGTGGAACAATTTATTCCTTCTGAGCACCTTAAAATAGTTAAAGTCTTTTGCTGCAAGAATGTAAAAAATATTCACAATCTTGTGGAGACTTTAATTGCCTGCGGCATACCTACTGATATAATCAGTATAAGGAGACCTATAAGTGGTGACATGTAAGTTACATTTATTATTGGGCAAGCAAAGAAGGTCCCGCACTTTCACTATTTTAAACTTGAAATTGTGTGAATTGATACTTGAAAAGTAATACTACAACAGTATATCTTACTTTAGAGAAATGCGGAAGTTACATTGAGTGTAACAGCCCATATTCCTTCACTTTTTACATATTGTTGCTGTCTTTTGTTCGCTGAATTATTTACACATCTGTACAGATAGCTGTTCTCCTTATCCCATTGATCAATTTAGCTTGCACTTTTTCACCACTTGCTGTTTGTGTATGTTATAGATTTGGTGGTGCTTTGAGTCATTACTACATTGTTCTAGACTTCAGTACAGCTTTTGGGTTTTATTTGGTGTTTTGGTGCTACTTTTAGTAAATGATTATTATCATTTAATTATTCACCATGATGCTTGTTTTTATCTAGTATTGTAGTGCACTGATACTAATATACTGGTGTTCTTCCACTGAAGCCAAGAATTATCTCACTGGCAAGAAATGAGAATATGATAATGCTATTCGTGGATCTACAAGTTCTTGACCTCCTATGGATTTTGTTTACTGGAAATGAGACGTGTCTGCCGAAGCTATTGAAGTTCTTGACCTTGAAAGAATCTTAGTCATACTGCGTAGATGGATATAGTAATACCCGGTTTATCAGTCTGCTGACTTGTACACCTATTGCGACTCTGTACTCTCTAGTAGTAGACAATAGTGGTGGTTTTGCAAGATGGTGTTCTGTATCAATCTCCGGCCCCCTGGCCACTTACTTTTTCAAGTAACGACCGCACACCACCTGCGCTGTTGTAAGTATTGCTTTTAATGCTCTTCTCTTCGTTTATATACTTGTAAGAGCACTTTGGTGCCGAGGTAAGGACAGTCTCAATGCGATTTTTATTTTCATTTAATAAGCTGTGGCATAAGCGCTTTTGATCATGTGGCAACATTTTTAAGAAGATAGAGAAAAAGTGAGTTTAATAGTGATGAAATTCTCTTGCCACGGTTACCAACTATCTAAAAGTAAAAAAATTAAATGTTTATAAAACTATAGAATAAAACTTATAATTTATCCATTTTACTTCATTCTATATGGTATAACAATCTTATAAACAACGCAATACATCTCTTCACTAATACTAACCTTATATATATGATTTTGTAATTCTGATGTATTTATTATTGAATTTTATAAGATATATAATGTCCGTGAGATATATGTGATGCTTTAAAATATGAAATATTAGACATCAACCTATATTTAAATGTAATAATAAATAATATATATAAAATGAGAAACCCAAGGTCATTGCCAAGATGAAGCCTTTGACCCGGCAAAACAGCTTCGCAAGGCTGACAAAGCTGTTTTCAGTTTTCCTTACTAAATGGATCCTTCAAAGTTATTTCTTTAACTCCTTTCACCTGCACAGCTCTTTAGGCAAAGTTGAATGAAACTAAAAATACTTAATTTTCTTAGCTTTGTCTCTGCTATCTTTCTCTTAAAATTACCAAAATTTTATAAAAAATATATCGACTCACCTCTCCAGGGATTCGCTGGTGTACCTATGCCAAAGTAACTAAAAAACAAGTCCTATGTCCGAGGATTGGCCGTTTCTGACTCGGTCTGAACTCTGAGAGTCCCGTCTCTCGAGACCGAGACGACTACGTAAGGTCCAGTTCCAGATCTTCTATTTAAGCATAAGCATCTCGTTTACGATCTTTGGCAACACAGAACATACGATAGCTAGGTATAGGATTCGCCATGGGGAAAAGGAGAAGCGAGCACCTGCTGCCGCTGCCGCCCGCGCCCCCGCAGGCATCCGCCGCCGACGGCGCCAAGCAGAAGAGCGTGGTGTGCTACTACTACGACCCGCGCATCTCCTACGCTGACTACGGCGAGACACACGCCATGGTGCCTCACCGCGTCACCATGACGCACGCCCTCATCAAGGCCTACGGCCTGCTGGACCACATGGACCATCTCCGCGTCGCGCCGGCCACGCAGGAAGACCTGGAGCTCGGCGGCGCTCACGACAGAGAGTACATCACATTCCTCCGCGGCCTCACGCCAGCCGGCTACAACGCCGCCGACGGCAAGAAACGGAGAGAAGCCGCCGCGAAGTACAAGCTCGGCGAGGTCTGCGACAAGGACGAGCACGGCCGCTGCTTCGTCAACATCGACAACCCCGTCATCGATAACCTCTGGGACTACTGCCAGCGCTACGCCGGCGGGTCGCTGGCGGCGGCTCGCGCCCTCGCCAGCGGCGAGTATAAGGTCGCCATCAACTGGTCTGGCGGCATGCACCACGCGTGTAGGGACAAGGCACAGGGCTTCTGCTACGTCAACGACATCGTGGTCGCCATCAAGGCGCTCCTCCACCATGGCCGCTCCATCACCCGCGTGCTGTACCTGGACATCGACGCGCACCACGGCGACGGCGTCGAGGCCGCGTTCGTTGGAGATAGCCAGGTGCTGACGGTGTCGTTCCACCAGTTCGGCGGCGAGTTCTTCCCGGGCACCGGAGCCGCCGTGGACGTCGGCAGCGGCGGCGACGCCGTGTGCCCCCCTACTCTGATCAACGTGCCACTGGAGAAGGGGACGGGCGACGGGGTGTACCACCAGCTGTTCGCGCCCATCGTCGACAGGGTGATGGCCGTGTTCAGGCCGGACGCCGTCGTGATGCAGTGTGGCGCCGACTCGCTCGCCGGCGACCGGATCGCGGGCCTGGGCCTGTCCGTGCGTGGCCACGCCAAGTGCGTCAGCATTGTCAAGGGCTATGGCTTGCCGCTGCTCCTCCTCGGCGGTGGTGGTTACACCATCAACCATGTCGCCTCCTGTTGGTGCTATGAGACGGCGGTCGCCATTGGCAAGGATATCCCTGATGACATACCCCAGCACGGGTACCAGAGGTACTACCAGAGCCAAGGGTACAAGCTCCATTACCACAAGGAAGACGACAGCAGCGAGGAGATGGATGACAAGGCCAAACAAATCATGGAGACAGTCATGAAGCACCTAGATTGCCTGTCGTCGTCCAAGTTCACGCCGATGCTGAGCATGCAGCCCGGCGATCGCGCTCGAGCTCGAGCTCGAGCTCGACGCGCTGACCGTGACGACGCAGACGCAGACGCACTCGTGGATCTGGATCATTCGCCGAGGAATGAAGACCCCGTGGAGACGCTGCATCACCGCTGCGGCGAGCATATGCTCCACAAGTTCTTCACTGATCTGGGGAAGAAACATCCCAAGGGATCGGATGAGCTGAAATAATATAATATAATATTGCTGAGCGCCGCTGTAGTCAGAATCGCAGAGATGGCATAGTAGCTCAACAATGGGTAGCATGATTTACACTTGGTGTCATCGTCTACGTAAAATGGTTGTATGTGTGGAACAATTTTAAGCCTATACCACGCATGGTCGACCAATGGTGTATGTTTTTTCTTCATAAATAAATCTTGATCTATTCTCTTGTCTTTCTCTCGAAGGTTGAGCAGCTTCAACTCGTGGCAGGTACCCTATTTAATCTCACATCAGTAATTGATAGTGGAGGAGTACGACATATAAAGCAGGAGCAGTCCTCACATATCAGATTAGTGTCTTTTTGGGTCTACAAGCAAAATGCTCCCTAATGTCTCTTGACCTCATTACTAGAAGTGGAGCACACTTCTTCCAAAGTAAAATATTTAGGTTGTTAACCAGAAGAATGAATGAAAGTTGAATGTTTCCAATTATCTTATAGAGCTAATCTCCACTACAAGTCTGTCAATATGAAGGTCATCCACATCATCCCGAATAACTATTGACATCCTATTCGGCTGATCGTTTATGTGGTTGATAAGTTGAATGTTGTTGATTTTAGTTGTTTTATTGTAACACATCATCCCGAATAACTATTGACATCCTATTCGGCTGATCGTTTCTGTGGTTGATAAGTTGAATGTTGTTGATTTTAGTTGTTTTATTGTAACACATCATCCCGAATAACTATTGACATCCTATTCGGCTGATCGTTTCTGTGGTTGATAAGTCGAATGTTGTTGATTTTAGTTGTTTTATTGTAACATAAAAATATTGTATCATGACTGATAAGCCAAACGAATAAGACGGTCATCTTCCACTAATAGCTATATCATCCCACTAACTTCTAACCTCATAATTGCAAGCTCCACATATATATTCACTCAATTTCATTCCAAATTCTTCATGATAACTCTGTAGCAACACGCGGAGCATCCTCTAGTTTTTTAAGAGACTGAATGCTTGGTCAGCAGGGGAAAATAGACGTTAATCAAATTAGTAGCATAGGCCATAGCAACATATGCAATTAATGGGGGTTCTTAAACTCATGGCAGCAAGCTTTTGTGATGATAATATGAGGATGATAAACTCATGGAGCTGGCCGGAGTGTGTATGCGACTGGTTTAGGAGGAAACGGGCATGATTCGCTGCCTTGCTATATGTTGGAGATGACTTCCATGGGCCTATTTGGTTTATTTTTAGCGGTAGGCCTTGCTATATGTTGCAAGGTTTAACGAAGAATATTTTTGTACTGTATTTGTCAACCCTCACTGCCATGGGCCTTTATTATTTGATTTCATCGGTACATTTTGGACTGTTATCGGGTCCATCAAGGCTGTTACGTAAAGACGGAGCGGCGTGCATTATTGAATTGGACCAAAAGGACCTCTTAACACAACGCTGTGAGGCCCTTCTTTCTCTCTAAGGTTGATCCAGTACCATTGAACTAATTAGCACCGTCAGTATATTTCCTATCTTAACAAAAAATAATAATCTGGCTGGAATTGGAATCTCATTCTACCCTTCTCCCATGGGAAAATGTCCCATTCATAGGGATGAATCTCGATGTCAAAATATCTGAAATATCCGTCCATTTATTTATTTTAGTATCAAATATGGTTGTCCGTAGTCGTATCGATTTTAATATATGTCTGTATTCGTTCTCTATGATTATTTCTATCTGATTCCACACTCGTAATAAAAAAATATAAAATATCTGACATTATCTGTATCTGTGAACAACTAACACCACTAAAAAAACTTTTACGATACATTTCCAAAATAGGCTCCGGTCAGTCGGTCCAGCAACCACCTCAATTAATTATTAACTCAGGTGGACAACATAACCAAACCATCTTGGTTATATACCTATTTTGCCCTAAGCCAACTAACTCTGTTAATGGGCATTAACCGAGGCGCTTGCATTAGGTGGTCCACCTCGGTTAAGCCTGAAATAAACTAAATATTATATTTCAAAATTTTCGAACATCTTTGGATGTAAAAATGATAAGAAAAAGTTATAGAACTCGAAAAGATAATAAACATTTTAGTTGGTAATTTTTTATTTCAAAATTTTCGAACATCTTTGGATGTAAAAATGATCAAAAAAAAGTTATAGAACTCGAAAAGATAATAAACATTTTAGCTGGTAATTTTTTATTTGAATTAGTTTAGAGTCCAAAACACTAATTTCAAAATTGATTTAGTATAATATAAGGAGAAAAAATATTTATTATTGACATAAGTGGCAATGGGATAGAGTGGTAGATGGGGTTACACGTGAGGGCGAGATCAGGAGGTTCGAACCCTCATAACCGCACATCGCGTGCACATCGCGTGATTTTCGCGCAAAAGAATGCTAGAGTGGTAGATGGGGTTACGCGTGAGGGCGAGGTCCAGGGGTTCGAACCCTCACAACAGCGCACCGCGTGATTTTTGCGCTAAAGAATGCACAACTTGCAGTGTATGGCTGACCGGTAGAGACCTCCTAGGATTAAAAATTTCTATGCTATTTTTTGGGCTAGAATTTAGGAATTCTGAAAAATGATTAATCAAGGTGGTTGCCTTTGCCCGCCTCAGTTAATAAAAAATGTCCGCTTCAATTAAGTTTTCTATAGTAGTGTAAGCACCCAGTAAAGCCATCTAATACTTATATCTATGACTAATTAGTAATGTAAATTATATCAACTTTAATATAACAAATTATATGCAACATTTAAACTATTTAAAACTTATCTCTATGGCTAATAATGTTATATTAATTTTACTATAATTAACGATCGAGCTTTGTTACTATGCTTGGGAGGAACCACCGGTTCCACCCACCAAAACTTTTCTCAGACGTTGATTGAAAAAAATAGAAAATTAATTATAACTAGGGTAGTTTAGTAACTTTAATCCGTTCGTTACACGATGTTATCAGTTCTGTTCTGTCGCGGGCTCGCGGCAGATGGAATGATTGGCTCACCGCCGCCCGCACGTGTGGAATGGCGATGGTGTCACCATCGCTCGCTCGAGCTCGCCCCTGCCGCCGCCTGCAAGGGCTCGACAACATCAACTCCGCTCTTGCCGCCAGAGCTTGGCCACCGATCGCCTGGCCAGCCGGTAGTCGTCGTTGTCCGCCTGCTTGCCTGGTGCTCTGCTGATTACCTTGCGCGGGACTGCTCTATGATTGTAGCGGTGTTCTCAAACTCAGTTCTGCAAAATCAGCAGAGTAGCACGTCTAGCAAGAATTGATGTGAAATTGAGACTGTAATTGATCTGAGCTTAGAGTGAAATTAACTGAATAATACTAGGACTGGATATCAAATTTAGATTAGAACTGATCTACACTGAGACTGAATTTCTGGCTACTAAGTTCAGATTTTAAATTGATGTGAATCGGTTTGTTAGTAAATAATGAATGCGAAAAACTGATGTTTTTAGAACCGTGATAATCTCAATTTGACATCATATAACTGATGTCAAGTAGAGGATGACAGCACGCCTTTCTTTGGGTGAATCTATTTTTCAAGAAGAAAATGATCTACAAACTACGTATTAAGAAAGGTTTGACTGCTGCTTGTATAATGGAATGGATGATATTCATATAGAATTGCCAAAATTAAACTGAACATGCATATAGAATTGCCAAAATTAAACTGAACATGCATATTCATAAATGAGCAGGAATATAATTTCGGAGAGCAGACATACAGTGCATTTCAGATAGTACGACACATTGCTATTCAGAGACATGGAGAAGTTGAGAAGACATGTATTTGGCCAAGAACATGTCAGCATCATGCCCGAGTTCTCTCTCCGGGAATCACCACAGGCTATTTTCCAGCTCGAGCTCCTGGCACGGCCAGCTTGGGCGCCTTAGATCTTCCCATGGAGGCGTGGTGCAGCAGCCATGGTAGCATGTGTGCCGACGTGCCAATTGAACTTCCTCTCCAATGATGGTGCGACCATGGCAGCGGCACAAGCCGATAACCATGGTGGTTTGCTCCTCCGTCCCTCTGACTGTGCTGACGTTCTAGGAGAGCGAGGGAGTTGCGGTGGCCGTGCACGGGGGGCGCGCGCGCCAGGGAGCCTCCGCGCTAGCCCCCGAGCTGCCGCCCATGCCGGTAGAACATACGAGAGCTCACCCATGGAGATAAGGGGCAGCAGCTACGCAAAAGTACTATTCTACCCTTTAAATTTATTTTGAAAATAATTATTTACTCTTATATTTTTGGTTCTGGACCCACATATTTCTGGTTCCGGCCCACAACTTAAGTTCCACCATATTGGTTCTTCTTATTTTGTAGCCATCTGATCTACCCAAATGGATGGCTCTAGTTTTTTCCAAGCACAGTAAAATTTCTCTTAACGATATATAAAAGTCAATTTTAATAAGGCTAATTATATTCACTATAAGTTTTTAGTTATTCGTATATTGATGAAATTATTTTTATGTATTTTAAACTATTTATTGATAATATTGTTCATTCTTTTTTATTCATCATTTCATTATTCATAGTTTTGAATGTGAAGGTTCGTTATTTATAGTCTTATTATTATTTTTATATAATTTTTTGTTACAAATTTAACAATTTGTCGTTATCTACGGGTGTTATATAATCATAGTCTCTACATGCATAATATGATTTTGTTCTCCTAAAACTATCGATAAATTAATATTCGATTGTGAATCCGAATTTAGCATTCGTATTCAATATTATTCATATTCGTATCTGAACTCAAAATAAAAGGTGGTAAAAAAATGATATTCATATTTGATTCCCTGCAGAGCCGATCTTCTGAACCCGTCCCTACCCATTCAGATATGTATACAGAAATATTGCATTGAAGTCAACCAGCTATTTACAGAAAGTACTGTTCTTATACATGATGTAAGAAGAGTAGAAAGGCAGCCCAAAATTGATGAACTTGTGGCTTTTCATTGTGAGCAATGTTGTTTTATTTAAGTCTAGGTGGTCAGTTTTTCTGTATTTCTCATGTGAACTATTATTAATTAATGTACCAATAATGCATCTCTTTATCTCTTAAATGGGCTCCATCTGAGCTGGTTAAATTTTGGCACGAGCTGGTCCAGTCAACATGTTACTAGTGATGGCCCGATCAAAGTGATTTGTGGTCTATTGAAGTGGGCTTGGAACCTGAGTCGTGTAAATAAAAAAAAAGGATGGATCCAAAAATCATAAACAATAGAATAGGCTAGGCTAAAAAAAAATAAAGCCCTATAACTTGACTTGGTCTATTATAAGAGCCCATTCGGTAGGGCTTTTATTGGCTCCGGCTACTTCAGAGAAGCTCTACCTAGCGTTTTGTAAAAGGAAAAAACCAGAGGACACATAGAACAGCTCATGCTCCTCCAGAGCAGCCTTTTAGGAGAAACCCTCCCAAACACTCTACAAGCCTATCCACCACATGTATATTTTCATGATATAATGTTTTTCATTATGCAAATGTCAAAAGTCCAAGTGATATTTTCATAATATGATGTTTTTCATGATATTCTAGTGACATACATGTGGAACCAAGTGAATTATAAAAAAAGTTTAAAAATCACTATGCAAATGTAGGAACGAGCTTTTCTTATAATCAATGGTCGTATCCGAAAATGTCATATCCTCATCACACCGGTTGCCTAACATCAAGGTGAAGCGCAACAGAGCGGCGGCGCCGATGGTGTGGGGTCAGAAGTGCCCTATTGAGGCCGAGTGGAACATATCGCACGAGAGGGTTACATTACATCAAGTTTCAGAGGGTTACATCAAGCTTAAGGGCACAACCTCATTTACTAAAATACCCTCTATAATATATTTCTTAATGAATTACTTAGAAAATAGAAAAAATATGAAAGAACCTAGAGGTACCAAAGTACTTTCTCAAACATGTTAAAAGATCTCTTCAGATATAATAATGAGAGACGGAATTTCTGCTATAGACTACAGACAGTTTAC
Source organism: Microstegium vimineum (assembly GCA_022036555.1). NCBI lineage: Eukaryota > Viridiplantae > Streptophyta > Magnoliopsida > Poales > Poaceae > Microstegium > Microstegium vimineum. The sequence goes on from CM039132.1 coordinate 47,235,883, forward strand.
AATGGTGTGATATTCCACAAGTTTAGTCACTAAACAAATTTTTGTAGACAGGAATGCTAAATTCTCTACACATAAATACCCACTCAATCTTTCATTCTCTCACCTTGGGCCTGACACTTCTGAGGCTAGAGGTGGAGCTGACAAGCCCACAATTCTAGGAGTACCTAAGCTGGCTGGATTTGTTATGACAAAGTTATGATCTATGTCAGTCTCAGCACTCATAGTGCCTTCCAACACCTTTACGACCTCAGACATTTTAGGCCTTCGTTTGCAATCAATCTGCAAGCACCACATTGCAAGCTTCATCATCTGAATAGCTTCTCGCTTGTGTGACTGGCTGTCACTACTATTGCACATATCAATCAAATCTACCAACTGATCACTCTTCAACTTCTCCTCCAGTAAGGTAATAAGATGAAAGCTGTTTTCAGACCGAGAAGTGTCCAGGTTCTTTCTTCCACTGATGATCTCCATCACCACTACACCGAAACTATAGACATCAGCCTTTTCTGTGATGTGCGATGTCAACCATTCGGGAGCTAAATATCCAGGCGTACCTCTCATTCCCGTAACCACCTGGCTCTTATCCCGGTCGATGAGCTTGCACAGTCCAAAATCAGAGAGTTTAGCATCGAAGTTTTCATCTAAGAGGATGTTCTGTGGTTTCACATCCAAGTGAGCAACCCTCTTCATGCACTCCTCATGAAGATAAGAGAGGCCTTTCGCTATATGAGCAATAATCTTGCATCGTGTTTGCCAATCCAGGCAAGGATTGTCATCGTCATTGTCGTACCGGCGAAAGATCCACTGGTCCAAAGATCCATTGGGCATGTACTCGTAAACCAAGAGCCTATGTGATTTCTCTACGCAGAAACCAATTACTCTGACCAGATTGATATGGTGAATGCTGCCGATGGTTTGAACCTCTGCCAAAAATTCCCTCTTTCCCTGACCAGCTCTATCCAGTCGTTTCACCGCAATTGCTTCCTCGCCAAAACGTCCTTTGAAAACGGACCCAAATCCTCCTTCCCCAAGCTTCTCACTGAACTGTTCGGTTGCTTCTTCTAGCTGCTCAAATGTGAACCTTCTAGGCATCCCTGGTAGCCTCCCAAACTCAGCTTCCTCCTCTTCCTGCTGCATCTGTTGGCGTCGATGCAATCGTCGTCTACGCACCAAGATGAACAGGATGAAGGATGTGACAAAAGCGAAACCACCTAAAGAACCACCTAGAACAAAACCAAATATGTGTCCTTTCTTGGATTTTGCTGAGGATGTGATGTTATTTGTTCCAGTTACAGTTGGTGAAGGTGGAGGGGAAGACAATGACGACACAAGATTGACAGGGGGACAGAAAGTGATCTGGTAGTCTGTTCCTGACGAACAGGTATACACGATGGGACCTTGATCTAGGGAGTAGCTGTAGACATCAGGGCACATCCGAACATAGAACACAGTGTTGCTGTTTACCTCGCTGCCGTTGCAGGAGTTGTCGCAAGCGCCGCGGCAACCCCCTGGCACCTTGAGCTTGTCGGGGCACTGCGACGTGATGTCGGTTGCACACCGTGGCCCTTGCTGCACCCGGAGGATCCCTTGGACGGCACCGGCAAGAAGTCCATGGGCACGTTGAAACCGTCGACGACGGTGATGTCGAAGAAATCCAGGTTGTTGGAGGCACTCATGGTGAACTCTGCCATCGTCATGGGTGGTTGGCCGCTCGTTTTGCATGCCAGCACACCGCCACAGTCACCCGTCTGGCAGGACTTGTTGCCGGGGCTGTCAAATGAACAACCGGTGCGCGCCCACACGCGGCCGCTTTGGGTGTTGTTGGGCACTTGGAGCACCCAGGTGTTGCCTGGGTCCAGCCGCATGCCACCGCCCACTGGTGTGGCGGCCGGCCACACGGTGTAGGAGCATCGGTTGGTGATGTTGATGGTGGTGGTGTGGCTGCTGCTGCTGCTGGTGGCTACGACGAGGACGAAGACGATGAAGAACAGCACTAGGAGGTGGCGTGTACAAGTGCTACTCCCGGCTCCCATTATTGGTGTGTCTGTCTGATAGTGCCATTTTCTTTATATACAATCGTTGAGAGTTGCAATAATACAGCTCTTTTGGCACCTGCTTTTCCAACGGGTCAATGTTCCACCGTCCACGCACCACACATGGTGGCAACTTTATTGGACTTGGAGTCCAGAGCTCTTTCTGGCAATTGTGTGTTGATTGTCTCAACGGTCCAGTGACCACTGCCGTGCCGACACAAGGTTCTTCCACAGAGCTCTTCTGGCAATTGCGTGTTGATCGGCTCAACTCTGGAGAAAATATGCAATAAAAAAAGCTTTCAGCTTCTTTTGTTTGAATTGAAGCAAAAAATGGCTTCAGTTCTTATACTGAACTTGCTTTTCCATTGTATAGCAATAAAAAGGGACAGATCTTCTGTAACGTGTTTGCTTGTTCTGCGTTAATATCAGACTCGTATTAGGACGCACCTGGAAAAAAGGGGGAAAATCATAGTAATTATCAAAAAAAAAAACTTACATTTAGTTTGGTAGAGTCTATTCACCATTTACATTATTAACCATTACATCTTTTTTGTTTCAAAAAGTTACCCACTTCTCTGCATGACAAATAATTAAAGTATTCCGTAAATCTATATATAGATTTCACATCTATGTTGTTATAACATTAATCTGAACTAACTCTCGAATTTTATATCTAAATTATCCACTATGCTATTATAACTTTATAAAATATAAGTATCCCTTTAGATTTTTCTAAAAATTGCAAATTAAAAAACATAAAGTAACTCACGGCATGTTTAGATTAATTAAAATTGTAGCTCTCGAACTATTTAGGGTCCAAAAATATAGTTTTAATTTCATAGATTGTGAAATTTAAATTTTCAAACAACCTTGTAGTTCTCAATACAATCTACAACTTTATGGTTGAAAAGTTTTTGGTTTGAAGTTGTTTAGAGTTCCTATATGTGTTTTATGTTCTTAGATTTTTAATTTCAAAATTAGAATTTTCACATGACCTTGAATGCTCGAGTGGTTAATCCCAAAATTGTAGTGGTTGACTTGATCTACAAGTTTTTTGCTGATAAGTTTTTATTTAAAGTTGTTTAGAGTACCAAATATTAGTTTTTAAGCGAGATTCTTTTTTTTTAAAACAATCTCGGACGGAGGCATATCCTATACAAAGTTATAGTGCTTAACAATATATAGAAGAACCAATATATAGAAGCACCTATTTTAACAATATATAGAAGCACCTATTTTAAATCTTTATAGAAGCACCTATTTTATAGTAGCACCAATATATAGAAGCACCTATTTTAAAACTTTATAGAAGCACCTATTTTATAACTTTATAGAAGCACCTATTTTACAAAGTTATAGTGCTTAACAATATATAGAAGCACTCCTGGCCTTTTATATTTATAAAATCTTAGTGTGGGGATCTCCCCACAGTCTTTTGCGTCAAAAAAATATATAGAAGCACCTATTTTAAAACTTTATAGTTGAAACTTTTTTTCATTTGAGTTCATTCAATAACCAATATATAGAAGCACCTATTTTTTTTTGTCTTTTTAGTTTCTGAAAACCATTAATAGATGCGGGCATCCCTAGCACGTCTACATGTATTACTCAATTACAAAGACGAGCATGCCGACCGTATCTGTAAATAATCATTGACATAGTCCATTTGTTAGAGGCGAATGGCTTGCCCCGTCTCTAAAAATTTAAAACACTCGTCTTCGAAAATTACCATGACTAACTGATTTGAGTATTCTAGAAAAGCAAACCTATAAATTGAAGCAATCGCTAGGAGAAGAGGTACAACTTGTGGACACTCACTATTGGTTGCACGCTGTGAAAGCTCTTGATGATGGCTACACCTGAAGAAACGAAGGACCAACGAAACACTCAGGATTACGTGTTACTGCTTACCCAATAAATAAGAGACCGCACAAAATGCATACCTTGTACCTCATATGGAAATAGCATCCAACCCTTCATCCTGCGAGTTTTTAACTCTTAACGGAACAATGCTTTTCCGATACTTTTTCTCAGTTGACATAACAAAAATCAATTTAATGTGGCTAATCTTTGCAAGTTCTTCATTGAATTCATCTGCTCCACTTTCTTGCTTAATAAGCTTCTCTACAAGCTCCTCTGCAATATTTTCCAAATATAATTCTTCAAGTGCTGTGAGGTACTCAATACCTTGAGGTATGCACTCCAAATTTGGGCAGTTGTTGAACCTTAGCTCTTGAAGGTTTTCCAGTGCGCCTTCTTCTATTTGCACTTGGTTAAGCTGCTTAGCACTGAATATTCCTAGCCGTTGGAGTCTAGGAAACGACGATTCAGAAAAGTACAGTTTCTTCCCATCGTAAGCCTGAACCAGTTCAAGATAGCATAAATCACGTAACTCCATGAGACTAGAAAATGAGACTTCATCAAGTTTGGAGGATATCAGAGACAATTTAGTGAGACTTTTGAGCTGCAACCAGGATGAGATAATCTGAGGCATCCGTTCCTTTTCGAGACACCCTTGCAGCACTAGTTTAGAAAGAGATCCTGGCAAATCAAGTGCTTCCAGTGGTAATACTTGATTTTCATTGTCTGAAGTTGCAATTGTCAAATGGACCAGATGGCTCATGTTCCTTACAGCCTTGCACAGGTTTGAGGCGTGCACACTTTTCACATTGCAAACCGAAAATGCTCTTAGCTCTGTCAAAGATGCAACATCAGATAGAGTATCTAAGCTTGCTTCAATGGTTTCCAGATTATGGAGCCCAGTTAAATTCGTTATGGTCCTAGGCACTTTAATTCCACCATACCATAGAAGATTAGGTCCCTTGTGCAGTGTACATGCGTACAGGAACCAAAGCCTCTTAAGTTTTCCTACACCATTGGGGAAAGAGGAGAGAGGAGTAAACAAAGCATCAAGCACTTCTAGGTTTTGTAATCTTCCTACTGCCTCAGGTAGAATTTCAATTCCAGTATATCTAAGACCCAAAAACCGCACAGGTTAAACAAGTCGAAAACTTCATTGGGTAACTTTTTGATTTGACAACCTTCCAGATCCAATGTTGACAGCATGTGGGAAGATGCAATAAAAGGCCTCAGCGTATCAATATCGACATGACTCGTGAAAGCATAGATTGCACGTAGATGTGTTGCAATAGATCGATATTTTGTCACTGAATTTGAATAGGACTCACGTGATGTTTTAGTACCAGTAGTGCTCTGTATAGACAATCGACGTGTGCTATCCAATGCAAATGTCTCTTGGCCCTTGTAAACTTTACCAAAGCATTCCTCCTTTGCCTTGTCAAGGGCAACAAGGTAGACGATATCATGCATTCGACAATGTTTCACTCGTCCAAACTCATTCTTCTTCACAACTTCTAGTAAACTTCGGTTTACAAGCTCATTCAGGCAGCCCTCAGCCACTTCTTCCAATGTTTTGTTCTCTGCTTCCTTGATGAATCCGGCAGTGATCCAGTGCCTTATTAACCTCTTCCTCTTCAATAAATAATCCTCAGGAAATATTGTACAATGTAAGAAGCAGTTCTTTAACTCATATGTGAGGTCCTCCAGGCTTACTTTTAAAATGACATCAATACCAGGGATCACATTTTTAGTTGACTGCAACAATAACTCATCGTGGACATTTTTCCACGCAGAGGTAGTCGCCGGTTTGTAAGAAAGTAGGCGAGCTATCCATGCAATAGCGATAGGCAAACCTTCGCACTTCTGTAAGAACTTTATAGACAAATCCTTTAACTCTAATGGGCACATGTTGTCACCATTGTTCCTAAAGGCTAACTTGCAAAACAACTTCCAAGATTTATTCTCTCCTAGTGGCTCCAGCTTAATCACACATTTCTCAGTTGCCAATGATGCGATTTCAAATTTCCTTGTTGTGAAAATAAATCTACTAATACAATTACTTGGAAAGACATCCATGATACTAATCCACACATTCATTTCCCATACGTCATCCAAAACTAAGAAGTATCGTTTACCATCAAGATAACTACGGATGGCCAAGACCAGATTTGTCATCTCCATGTTGCTATCATCAAATGGGATGCCAAATTCTCTAGCAATCTTCTTCAGTAAGTCATCAATTTGGTAATTCATTGACACAGTTACCCATGCAGCAGCATCAAAATCCAATTTCACAATCTTATAGACATGATTAACCAAGGTAGTTTTACCTACTCCACCCATACCCCACACTGTAGCAACTTTTCTGTTATTTTCTTTCAAATCACCTAGTAGCCACAGCTTTAGATTTTCTGCATTATCCTTAATACCCACCAGATCCTCGTCCCTTGCAAAACACATATTTTGACCAGTAGATCTAGCATGATGGTCGTTGCTTCTAATGTGTCTTCCCGTCCCTACTGGTGTGACATAATAGTCCCTTCTGTTTTTAGCAGCCTCGAGCTCCATATTGATATCATGGAGGTTGCGACCTAGACCGCACCAAACCTTGACATGCTTGATCCTCTTCTTTATCTTGGCTGCAAATCCTCCATTCTTCTCGTCCTCAAGCTTGTATATGAATTCATCGATTACATCCTCGATACGGAAAGAGAGTTCCCGGATATTCTTGATGAAGATGCCCCTGGTCTCATCAATATCCTTGAAGTTCTCTGACTCGCGCAAGTAAGCCTTCATGCTCTCTAACTCCCTCTCAGCTTTGCGGATCTCCCTAAACAGACCCTTGAGGCCAGAAGGTTCCCTGCAAAGCAAGGATGCACCGTAGGGTGCTGTTTCTTTTGCCAAGGCTGCACCTAGCTTGCCAATCAGCACTCCAACAACAGCCTCTGCCATGGTGGTTGTGTGTGTTTGCTTGACTTGCTTATATATAGAGTCACAAGTTTAAGCTCGTGACCTCCAGACCTAAAACCCACAAAATCAATTCAATTTTCAGAGATTGCATTCAGATCAACAGTCTGAACTTTGGAACCAACATTGAACAAACTGTGAACTAACCAAATATGCTACCTGATTACCTGAATATGCTGAAGCTAAACAAGCATGTGCTGCAGATCAAGCCCCTGCTGGAGCCACTGTCAAACCTCGAGGCGGAGTGGAGGAGTTGCTTCTGCTGGAGCAAAGATGCTGCAAGGCCCTAGAACAACGACCAACAAGAGATGTGTTATTTGCAGCTTCATGGAACGAAGACCAAGAAAAATAATGTCTTCACAATGTGGGCCCAGAACCGATGGTATTGCAATTGATCATCTTGTCCTTTTCAATGACTGACTGGGCAACCACACACTACCAACAGCAGTGAAAAGAGTGAGATGAAGTAGAAACTAGAAAGCAATGGCAAGATTTGTTTAGCAGTACGATTGAGCAAGTGACCAGAATAAACCTTTATTTTACCAGTGACTTTTCTTGCATCCTTTCGCCTTACATCTCTTGCATAGGCCAATAAGATGATTCTTTTTTCCAATGGAAGATTTGTCAACAATTTTTGGCTGCTCATTGGTAGCTCATTCTGACTTTGATAATTGTTATGGTTGATCATACTGTTTGTTCACACAGATTTAGTACTAGGGGCAGATCTAGGAATGCCATTGGCCAAAACCGTGGATAACTGTAACCAAATCCAGGATTTACCCATATCCATTCACTAATTTTACTAATCCCCATGGGTATGCCCGTTTCTATCTGCATCTCTCTGCTTCTTGATCATCTCTGCATGGACTAATTATCCAGCCCGTAGGCAAGCTTGAGGTATTGTTGCAGCTTGGTGGCGCACCCCAGGCAGGCTCCATCACTGCCAGCGCCTCCAGCCAGGTGTGCAATCCAATGCAAGGCCCTTGAATATGATTGGACGGTTTGCGATTAGAGATACGGTTAAGAAGACCAATTAAGATCAGAGAGATGGGACTCAGATTCAGTTCTTCTGCCACCTCTCCTTATCCAATGTCTAATCCTGATCCAGCAGCTAGCTCCAACAGTGCCAACGGTCGCTATTTGCAGGCGCTCTCGCTTTTAGGAGCCCAAAGCAAGCGCAGTTGTCATCGGCCACAGATATTAGTTTCTAGATTTGGTATGAGCAAACGCCCATCACAAGTTATTTGTAGAAACATCAAACAAGTGCAGTGTTTGTACAGCAGCTATGTAACAGTAATGGACTGATCCAAGGAAGGAACCCAACGTTAAATCAATCAACATCAGGCCCAAATGTGTATTGACACTGTCCATTCTTTAATGTGTACCCATGAAGAATTCATGCCGTTCCCTTCCCTGCTGGACGCATGCCCATGTGCCTCCACTATTGCTAGCTCAATACAAGTTCAGTAAGCATAAAACTGCACCACCAAAGCAGACCAACAAAGACAGTAGCAACCTATGGAAATGAAAACGAACAACGAGAAGATTGGGACCGATAGAATGTCACTGCCACCCCAAGCCCACCATGAAGCTGCAGAAAACCATACCTTGTACACGAATTCTGGGAATACCAGATAGCATTTTTTTTTACAAACTTAGGATTTCCCCATTTCCATTACTGAATAACAGAAATAATACATCAGAGTTTTAGACGTTTCAGAAAGCAAAAAGAGTGGCCAGAACAAGCCTGCAGAACCAACAGAAAAGAAGGACAACAGTTTTCAACAGCTACAAAGCAAGCAAACTGGAAGCACAATCTCACCTTGCAAGTTGCAACCAATCAACGACAACAAAAGTTTGAGACATAAGGGCTATCACTATCATTTTCTTCAACTCGCAGGGTCTTGGTCAGCAATACCGTCAGAGAATTCAGTCCCTTCTCTGGAAATAATTCTTTGCCTAAAATTTTTCCCATTTGATATGATAATTAACCTTCTAATGTGGCTAATCTTCATAAGTTCTTCCATGCATTCATTTGCAATCTCTGTAAGCTGAACTGCAGTATTTTCCAAACGTAATTCATCAAGGAAAATAAGATACTCGATGCCTTCAGGGAGGCGGTTCAGTTCTGGGCACTCTACAAACCATAGTTTAACAAGGCTTCTCATTGCATCTTCTTCTATTTCAACTTGGTTGAGCTGCGGAGCACACCATATTCGTAGTTCTTTCAGTCTAGAGAATGATTGAGAAGAGAAGCGTAATTTATTTCCGTCGTAAGCCTTATAAAGGGTAATTAAACATAAACTATGCAACACCACGAGACTAGGAAATGAACTCTCGTCAAGTTTGGAGGACATCAGATACAGTTGAGTGAGGTTGTTAAGGCACAACCGGGATGGCAAAATATGATGCATCCGTTTCTTTTCCAGCTGCCCTGTCAGTCCAAGTTTACAAAGAGATTCTGGTAAAAAGAGTTCTTCCAGTGGCAATGCTTCATTTTCATTTGACATAGTAATTGACAAACTGACAAGATTGCTCATCTTCAGGAGGGCATTTCTCAAGTTTAACAAGTGTTCACTTGTCACATTGTCAACTGAAAATGTCCGTAACTCTATCAAAGCTGCAATGTCACACAGAATCTCTGAGCTAGCTTTAACATTTTGCAGAACATGCAGTCCTGTCAAGTTCTTAATGCCCCTTGGCACCTTCACTCCACATTGATGTGAGAAAGGTCCTTCAGTGACCTTTACAGTTGCATATAGGTATTTAAGCTTCTTTAGTTTAGCTACATCATTTGGTAAAAACAACAGACAAGTGGACCATGTATCCAGTACTTCTAAGTTTGCTAATCTTCCAATGGCTTCTGGCAGAATCTCAATTTGAGTATTTCGAAGACCCAAGAAACGCAGATTAACCAAACTAAAGATCTCATCAGGCAACACCTTGATTTCAGTACCTTGCAGATCCAAGGTTGTCAATAAAATTGAAGATGCAAGGATAGGCCTCAACAGATCAATATCAACAAAACTTGTAAAAATATGTATTGCACGGAGATGTATCACACACCTGGTTCGGCTAGGCGGCGACTAGGCGGCGATTAGGTGCGACTAGTCGCTCGGCGAGGGTGTTCCGCCTCGCCTATGGGGGGTAGGCGGACTCTAGGCGGGCTGAGGTCGCCGGAGAGGGGGGAGCAGGCGGCGGCCGTGGCAGAGGAGGCGGAGGAGCAGGGACAGGGGCGGCGGAGGCGGAGATGGGGGCGGCGTACAGCGCAGAGGAGCCGGGACGGCGGCGGCGTACAGCGCAGAGGACGCGGGGAGCCGGGGGCCGAGCGCGTGCGGTCGATAAAATGAAGGGATAGGGTTGGGGGAGGTTAGGATATGGGTTTGGCTATTTTACGGGCCTTTCTAAAGAACTCTTGGCCCACATGTGTACTGGAGTCCACTTATTTCTTGTTTTCTTTTTAGTTTTTATACATATATACATGTATATACTAACGTCTAGGAACAACTAGGCGCGATTACACCAGACTAGTCGCTAGGCTGAGGGTCAGCGCCTAGACTCCGCCTAGCGCCTAGCTAAACTTTGATCACACATGATAGATTTAATAGTTCAATATTAGTGTTCTGTATTGACAGTCTACGCGTCCGATGTACCAAAATCATCTCATGGCCCTCACAAACTTTACCGAAGCATTCTTTCTCTGCTTTGTCAATGGCAAGATGACGGATGACATCATGCATTCGGACACATTTCACTCGCCCAAACTCATTGTTCATCACAACTTGTAGTAGGCTTCGGTTCACAAGATCATTCAAGTATCCCTCTGCCACTTGTTCTAGTGTTTTGTTCTCCTTTTCCTTGATGAATCCAGAAGTAATCCAATGCCTGATTAACCTCCTCCTCTTCATCTCATAATCCTCAGGAAATAGTGCACAATGTAAGAAACAATTCTTCAATTCATATGGAACATCCTCCAAGCTGATTTTAAGAATTGAATCAACACCAGGGATTGTATTTTTAACCGACTGCAACTCTAGCTTCTCGTACAAACTTTTTCCATTCAGTGTATGTTAGAGGTTTGCAGGACAGTAGGCGGCCTATGCATGCAATCGCAATAGGCAAACCTTCACACTTTTGTAAGAACTTGGTGGCCAAATCCTATAACTCTGCAGGACACCTTTTATCATCATTGTTCCAGAAAGCTTACTTGCAAAATAACATATAAGAGTGATGGTCCTGCAGCGGTTCCAGCTTAATTGCACAATTACTACTTGCCAAAGATGCAACTTCAGATAATTTTGATGTGAGAACAAATCGGCTAGTACAATTAGCCGGAAACACGGGCATGATATTGTTTATCCACACATCTTGTTCCCACACATCATCCAACACCAAGATAAACTTTTTACCTTCGAGATGTTTACGGATGACCTCAACCAATCTTCTCATATCCATATTGCTAGAATCAATTGGCATGCCGAACTCTGTAGCAATTTTCTTCAGCAAATCCTCAACTTTGTAACTCTTAGACACAGTTACCCATGCAGCAGCATCAAAATCCAGTTTTACAATCATATAGACATGATGAACTAAAGTAGTTTTACCTACTCCACCCATCCCCCAAACTGTGGTGATTTTTGTGTTCCTTTCTTCCAAATCATGAACCAGCCACCCCTTGAGCTTGGCTGCATTAACTTCAAGGGTTATTTTGATCCAAGCCATTGCAATTCTTCAAGTTATGAAAAACGTCATTATAAATCGTCTATTTAGAGATCTGCCATTATAATTCCATCTCTCCCACATCCATGCCATTTTGTACATCAGTTGTGTATAAGAGCCCATTGTCAGCTACATATGTGTAAAAGATCGCAAACGGGCGTCAAGTGCCGCCAACTCCGTCAGACCCAGTCCGCCCGAGGATGCCTCGCCGCGCTCGCCACCTCCAACACCCAGCGCCGGCCACACACGTCCCGCAGCCGGAAGACGTGCGCAGCACACTCTACGGTGTCGGCGGGAGAGAAGAATGGCGTGTGCCAATAGCAGGGCTGGCAGGACGCCTCCCTCGCCGGACCCCGCCGCCGCGTCAAAGAAGTCAGTGAGCCGTCCGGCGCCCTCGCCTACCGCGTCGTCTGCTATGGCTCCGCCCGCCGCGGACTGCGGCGCGCCGGCAAGGTGGTTTTGATTGGCGTTGCTGGCACGCCGCTGCTCATTCTACGCCGACGCAGACCGTTGACTCATCTTCGACAGCGGCGTCGGTCTTCTTCATACTCTCTTTCTCCCTCCTTGAGTCTTGGTCCTTCTCTGCCTCGCCCGTCCCCGGTCACCATGCCTGCCGTGCTCGTACCTCCCTCAGGCCGAGGACACGTTCCCACCGCTTGAGCATGCCACAACTCGTGAGCTCCCACAGCCCGGAATTGTCGCCGCCCGCCACTCCCGCAGCCGACGACCCTGCATGCGCAAGCACCCGCCGTTAGAATCTCTGGTACAGATGCCCGCTGTAGGACTCGCACCCGCGGCCGCGACGATGACCATGCACGCTACACATCTAGCTCTTGGGCGTCCATGAATGTTCCGTGGCAGCCGTCTTGCCTTGCTCTCCTGTCTGGGCCGCGCCACAGCCTTTGCCCGCAGCCTCGCCACCGGCGACTCAGGTCGGTTGGGATTCTTGATGTCGTTTTACTTGTTCTGGAGAGTGTTTCTTAATATTTTTTTGGTGACAGCTTGATTATGTAAAGGATGCTTGGACGAGAATGTATGTACATCGACCCAATCCTTGTAATTTTGCTCGAAATTAGTAGTTTTTTTTTTTTGCAGACTTCAGTAATCGTTCTTGTAACATATCAATAGACGGGAGCCATCCCTGACGTTCATGTGCTCAAGCTCGCCCTGAGCCCAGGACGTCCTAGGCGAGCTCGTCGCAGAACACGATAACGGACTATGAGAGGCTGCCGGCGCGTCCATGGTGAGCCGGCGAGGATCAAGGTTGGCAACCTGAGGAGCTAAGAGCAGCGGTGCTGACGAGCACGGACGCCTAGTGGGCGAGTCGCGCCTCGGGGCTGCCGGCGCGACCTCCAGGTGGACCAGTGCGGCGCTGCCCAGAAGCTCGTCGACCGCGCGTGCGTCGCCGTCGATGCAGAGGACGCATACCTCTTCCACGCTGTATGTTCCCGTCAGGCAGAGCGGCGGCGCGCGAGAGCGCAGCGAGGCATCCACGAGCGGGCTGGGTCTAACGGAAGAGCCGGACACTTGACGTGCCTACTGACTTTAATTAAGCAAAGTCAGAGATAAAGATTGCTGACTTCGCAAGACCATGTCCGTGGACCCGACCACTTTCAGGACTTGTCTGCAAAACAAGTGCGCGCAGCGGAACTATACGGGATTATCATCATCCAGATAACTGAAGTTTAAAGGTTTCAATGAATATCACATACAACGTCAAACGGCTCTAGACGACAAAACGAGCACTAGCTCATCGGATTCATATTCTTTCTTGTTTCTTCTTTTTCAGGAGCACACAAGAGAATAGCAGCAACCTGTAAGCCCAAAGGAATAATGGAGACACTCAAGATGCTGAAAATTCAGCAAGTAGCAGCCTGAACGTTGGCGAGCGTCTTCTCCGCGGTCGAACTCACCGCCGTATTCGCCCTGACATAATCGTCTGCACATCAAACAATCATGAGAACCAGATCTTTCGACTTCAGAACTAGAATTGCAGGAGTTCCGTCCGTGCGTGCAGAGCCCACCTGCTCGTCAGAGAGGGAGAGCCTGTGGAGCGGCAGGAGGCATTCGCACACACCCATGTGCTGGTGCTGCATAGGTCAATTGAAGAACCCGCCTTGTTGGCTGCGGGGCCAAGGGATGGTAGGGTAGGAGGCGGCGGCGGCGGCCTGCGGGGCAGGAGACACCATACCATGCGGCGTGTTTAGGATGGGATGGGAATGGGGCTGAATCGGCTGGAGATGGTTTTGGATCCACTCGTCCAGAAGAACCGAGGGGCGGAACGCAGAAGAACAGAGGGAACAGAAGAGGCGGTGGAGAGCGAGGCGGCGCGCCGGCCGCCGGTGGCCATGGATGTGGGGAGGAAGAGCTCACATAGTCAAATGTGGATGTGGGTCCTCCTCTCCGGTTGTGCTTTGTATCTCTTACACTATGACCCTACATGCAAGCGACAAGGGAGCCCATCGCTGGTCACTAGCGAGTACGACTAGTTCTGATGCCAAACAGTGATACAGCGCGTTCAGTACTACAAGAATTAACTATTAGATCAAAAAAAGAATTAACTATGGTATACCTGCCATGCCAGTTAAAATATTTCACATTTAACTAGATTTCTAACAAAATAATATTAATATTTATAGCTTCAAATTAATTTATTATAAAAATATATATTATGATTAAAAATATATTTCATAATTAAAAATATAACAAATTATTTGATAACATTATTTTTTATATAAAAATAGATTTCATAATTAATCTGTTGTAATGGTCCGCTACCAACCCCATCCAATCGCCATCTCCCGCCGCCCCGTTGATTGGCACCCCCACCGCTGTCTCTCCTGTCGTGGCCGCCGCCTCCTAAGGTCGCAAGGAATGGAACTCAAACGCCATCGGAACCCTGACGCATGTGAGGTCCTCGTCTCCAATGTTGGCAACCTTCTCCTCCTTCGTCGTCATGCAAGTGCTTCTTCTTAATTAATTATTCCTCTTCGGCTTAGGTGTGGGCGAACAGTCATGTGCGTTGTGCACATGCGTGGCCCGGTATGTCGCGCGGTTGCGCCCCAGTGTGGCGGGTCGCTTGAAATATAGAGTTTCCGTGGATAAAGTGTGGTAGCAACAAAAAAAAAATATGGTCAACTAATTAGGCGCCACATTATGATAAGTTTGGCACCAAAATAAGTCATGACATATGAGGCATATAGCAAAGAACATGAGTGTACACCTATGGTCCAATGGTAACACTATCTAGTGAAACGCTACCTACCAGGGTTTAAGTCTTGTCCGTAGGAAACAACCTCAATCTCTCCATTTCTTGTGTGTGTGTGTGCGTGCGGATACGCACGTGTGTGAGTCTATAGAGTGTGTGGGTTATGTGCGTCTAATTAAGTAGCACCCGATAAAAAAAACATGAGTGTCAAAGATGTTAGCACTATATATATGGATTATCAGGCATTGACTACGGAAGGCCCATGGTTGAAGGACCGAGAACGGCGACCAGAGGGGGTAAATGGGAGCCTCAAATTTCTCTCGAAATATTCGGGTCACTCTTCCCAAAAACCAAACTCAGTTGATGGGTGCTCAACCTCCCCCGAGCAACGCTCGGGGGATTCAGACGAAAACGGAGAATTGAGAGCTCACCGGCAGTGGAGGAAAACTCACCGGAAACCCCCAAAACCAAGTTCTCAACCCCTATGAAAAGAGGCAAGAACCTAGGCAAAACAGGCAAAAACAACGATCAACAGAGAGCTCCGGACCAGTTCAGGCAGAACCTCCGGACCAATGGACAGTGGTCTGGAGGGTAGTCCGAAGACTGGTCCGACGGATACCCTTAGCCTTGCCAAAGAACACAGTGAACGACTGACCTCCAGACTAGATGCTTCGGGCTAGTCCGACGCTGCTCCGGACCAAGGAGCAGAGGTCCGACGCTTTTCGCTGACCCAGCCAAAAACACGCAGTGAGCACCCAGCCACCGGACCAGACCGTCGGACGGGGCCGTCGGACTATGACGACTGGTCCGACGCTTGGTGGACTCACAGACAGAGACCACCGGACCAATGGGCTATGGTCCGGAGCCTCAAAAGCGACTGGTCCGGAGGGTGGTCCGACGCCCTTCGCTGCTTGACACGAGAAAAGTCAAGACCACCGGACCACTTGCTTTGGTCCGGAGCTAGGGGAAAGTCGTCCGGAGGGTGGTCCGACACTTACGAGCAGAGAACTGTTCTTCGCGAAAACGAAATTCTCTCCGCCAAAACTCAACCAAATGATCACCAACTGCAACCAAACTTTGTAGGCATGATCCTAGTGCAGTTGAGGAGCTATCCCGAATAAATCATCGCTCAATTTGGAGAGGATAAACGGGAACACTCGGATTTGGCGGAGAAAAGGCAAAACCAAGAACGCCACAAAGAAATCGCCCGATCTACGTACTCGTGAGGTTTGAGGAGAAACCCTTCGGTGCAAAGATGCTCCTCACGAATACGAACAACTTGGTTCAAACGGATTTGCAAAGAGAAATCATCTCGGGAACAAAGAGGGAGCAAAAACAAAACGCGAAGAACACAAGCAAAACGAGGACACGATCAAGAAAACGAAGCCACCATGGCTTACGGAGGTTACGGCCTCCGATTCCTCGCAACAAACTCAAGTTCTTACAAAGGTTGGTGGAAACAACCTAGGGATCTCATGAACTAGAGAGAGAGTAGAGAGAGAGAGTTGGGGCAAATGATTAGGGTTCAAGAGATGGGATAAGGATACCCCTTCATCCCCTATTTATCAGGGCTTTGGCTATTTCCCAAAGACCCCCCTAGATACATGAGTGAACTACCTAGCCTAAGCATTGCAGTCCACGCTCCGGAAAATATCTCCCGCATTTTGAATGGACGGCCCCGCTTCCTGCCAGGAGTTGTCGTCGCCTCGACGCAACCTCCAGGATTCTTCCACGTGCCATCCCTGCTTCCTCGGAAGCTCCGCCCGGGTTTTGAGGCCCAAACCCGCGAAAACCGCCACCGGTAGCTTTCGGCTTAACTACCGAACCCCGAGTTTTGAGGCCCAAACTGGGAAAACGTCCTCCGGTGGTTTTGCGGCCCAAACCACCAAACCACTCGACTCGAGCCACCTTGTCCTCGCCCGGTCGGACTCCGAGTCCCCTGAGCCTCCGCTCGACCCGCTCGTCCGCCGTCTTGACTCGGTTGACTCGGTCTACCTCCATGTCTTCTCACACTCGCCGGTGCCAGGCACTAGCCACCACAGCTAGTCCGCCGGCGCCCATGGTCCCTCAGTCCGAGCCCCGCTTCCGCCCTTCACCGCTCTCAGTCCATCAACACGGCAAGCCTCTACTCGACCTTCTCCACGTCATTGACCACTGTCACTAGGCATAGTACCTGCACACCACAAACCGATAGACAGTCACACATTTGCTTTCGTAAAGATTAGTAGTAAGTCACTCAAACTGAAACGCTCAAGTGTTGGGCAATCACTCATCACAAAACTAAACATACATGGGTACTTATCCACCATGTGTTCGCAACGGTGTGGCACTAGGCCCAGGAAGCCCAACAAATGTTACAGCGGCAAGGTTGAGTGAGTGCTTACACGCGTAGGGTGAGGCAGCGTCCTCTGTAATACTTAAGTGAGAAGGAGTCGAGAGGAGAGGTTATGCAAATTGTAACAAAATTTTGTCATCTTCTTAAACCATCCATCTGAACCTATCATGTTCTTCTCTGCCTTTCCTTTAAGTTCATCCAATCCTACCCTGATCCTGATCTCTCCTCTACCCTTGCTCTGTTGCTCACAACAAATCATCAATACTTCTACCCTACAATACACACGCGCGCACACACACAATACGCAAGTTACTTCATACAAAATTTGTAAATGAATGTAGAATATGTATTCTCCCAAGTGTTGCTTAACTCATCCTTGGTCCACACAACGGTGACATTTTCTTTCCATGTGTTAATCAAACACCATAGTCCGGACTCCAGAGCCTATTAACACCTCGATCAATCGCCATTCGCCAACAAGCCCACTAGGAGTCAAGGGGTTCACAGCACAATAGCAAAAGGCATTGGTTGGGGGGCTCCCACCCAGGGTTCAAATCCTGGGTGCGACACTTTATTCTGGATTTATTCTAGGATTTTCCAGCGCTATGCATTAAGTGGTAGGCGACGTTCCCGTCGACAGCGAGGCGTCCGTGGTGACTTCGTGAACTTCAAGATCTGCCGGCTCAGTCATTCGAAGGTGCTCATAGGGGTAGGGTTTGCGTGCATATGTTCGTAGGGGCGAGTGTGCGTCCGTGGTGACTTCGTGAACTTCAAGATCTGGCGGCTCAGTCCTTCGAAGGTGCTCATAGGGGTAGGGTTTGCGTGCGTGTGTTCGTAGGGGCGAGTGTGCGTACGTGTTGAGTGTCTGTGTTGTACCGTGTACTCTGTTCAGTTGGTCGTTTTTGTGGCTGTTAAACCGGCTGATATTGTTTTTAACTATTTTATTATGAGATGAAAAATTATACTATAGCTAAGCCAAGCGAACAAGACATTATCACTTGTGGGCATATTGTCATCATGCGCGTTCGTCACCCTCGCCCACCTCGATCCTCTCATCTCTCCTAAAGTCAATCCACACAGGAATCCTATGCCGCCAGCCAGCCATACTGCTGACATACACACCGGCGCAGTGGCGCGTAGCTTAGACAACATCGGTTTGGGAACACCCAACTCTGAATTCCTAGATCGTCCACTGATCTCAGACTGCATAGACGACCATCCCTGGACCTCGCGCTGTCGTCGTAAGGCCTCCATGGCCCTGGCGCCGCCATCCTCTAGCACCGACCGGATCAGCTCCTTCTGTGGAAGGCCCTCGCTTCTTCTCCTTGTGTTGTTCTTTCCACGCATATTCTCCAACGCCAAGAAAAACACCTCCATGCGCAGTGACGCCGATGGATCCAAGTTCAAAGACTGCAGTGCCTGCACCAGCGTGGCCATGGTGATGTTTGCATAAAGCCTCTCCAAGAACGATCTGTTTCCGGTAGCATTCGTGCCGATTTTATGGAGCTCCCGTAGCACCTCCATGGCCAGGAGCTGCTCCAACTCCGATTCGTCTTGGATTCTGAGGGCCTGCTTCAGCATCTCTATCACGACGGTCCGACAGAACCTGTCAAGAAATGATCTAATTGTGAGGTGGGGGTGGCCTGTAAGCCCTCTTGCATCCGTACTTTTGGTTTTGGGTCTGTCGTCAATGTTGGTCACATCAACTTTGGTAAGCTTTTGAATGATATCCAATGTCGTGGGCCTTTTATTCGGGTCAGCATCGACGCACATCAGTCCTATTAAGATGCACGCCTCTACTTGCTCAACATATTTTTCCAATGGTATACACCTTCCTGCCTCCTCCAACCTCTTCTTCCAGCGTCCAACCAACTGTTGGCAGTATATATATATATATATATATATAGTAGTAATGTGTCAATATATATTTGAAGATGCAATGATATAACTTTCTTTGGTGTGAGAAATATGGAAATGACTCTTCCAGCTTACATCGATAGCAAATTGCTCGCAAGATTTCTCAGAAGTTGGATAATTCCGGCCTCCAGTCATCAGCTCTATGATTATAACGCCCAAACTGAATATGTCTGCCTTCACTGAAATCGTATTCTGGTGCCATGTATCCACTGCATTGCAACAGGAGAATACATGGTTAGGTGGACTACAAAAGAAGGTTCATATTTTTTTTTTCGAAAATGGAAAAATTCCAGTCTTTGTGACCGCACACAACCAAGTCTACAATGCTGACAGCTTCTTTGCTAACAAAAATAAAGAAAAAAAAGACTGTACTCAAACAGGAAAAAAATCATCTGCAAGAAGGTTCATTTATATGCCACACTGAAAATGAAACTATTTAACTTACAAAGTTCCTCCACAGGTTTTGGTGATAATTTTGGATTGTTGTAGGCCAAACAGCCTGGACATACCAAAATCTGTAATTTTTGGCTCCATATTGTCATCCAGCAATATATTCTCAGGCTTAAGGTCCAAATGAACAATTTGGCATTCTGTGTGAAGATAATGCAAACCATGGCAAATTCCTTTAATAATATCATATCTCATATGCCACTCAACCCCATGAGATTCAGCTGTATATGAACATTTAAATGAACAAATTCGTGAGATCACCCACTGGTAGTTCTGGCACTGCTGCAGCGATATCTAAAGAGAAAAGTTAACAAAATAGCAGCCTCCTAGCACACCTCTCTAAACAAATCTGTAGATCTAGCATTAGATATCTTGCAGTGGGCACATATTTTGACCACAAAGAATCCCAGCTATGTATATATGACATATCAGTCCTTCCTAGAATAAATTGGGGAAATACAACTATACCTATGAATCTATGATAAGCCAAAGACTGGAACTATATATGCGGAAAGTTTCCATCAGAAGAAATTTAACCAGTTCTCAAAAAAGAATACAAGTAAATATAATTGCATTCGTAAACTTATAAATGTAATAATATTATCATACCAGAGATGTGCTTATCAAGGCTCTTATTATTTATACACTCAAAGCACAGCAGCCTTTTCCGAGACTCAGCCATGACATGCATATTTCCTGCGTAATTTGATCGCTTCCCACCGTGATTCAGCACGGACTAATTTGGAAGCAAGGGGGAGGAAAATCTCGGGATGGAAACCCCTCCATAATTAACTAAATTGGTATTCAAATAATTTTCCCATGGATTTGCCATCCTGGGAAAAGGCAGAGAATCTAGAAGGATTTGAGTTCCCAAATAGCCCTTAGAGGTGTGCATTTCTTATTGTCAAAGGGGAACAAAGCGGTCTGTCTCTAACTTTTAATTGTTTTTTTGAAAAGTTTAATTGTTTATTTAGTATCCCATCCCACAATATCTATTGTTTTTGGTGTTTGCACTACAAATTTAACTCGATTTATAGAAAATACTTACAATATATATATATATCTCTAAATAAATTTATTAAAAAATTAGATTTAAAAATCTTTTCAATGATACTAATTATGTATTATAAATATTAATATTTTTAATATATATTTTATTAAAGTTATTTCTCGGGAACTAAAAGCAACTTATATTTTTAGAACGGATGGAGTATATTTACCCGTCAGTCAGAATCGATCGACGGAGATGCATTTACAGAGTCGGTCGGATAGGAGACCAGTTCAGAATAATGGTATCTTGGGACAACAAAAAATCTTTTGCCATTTAATATATTGGAATCAATTAGTGGAGCTATAAACTTGAACCCACGACCAACAACACAGATAAAATTAAACTCCTAATCACTACACCACACACTTAACTGTGAGTATATATAATTAGAGCAAAGCTAATAGTTATAAATGACTGTTGGTTGTAAGGTTCTTTAACAGTCTTCTCTCAGCCCATGTGCCATTGTGCCAAGGAAAAAAATCTCATGATCTTAACTACATAATGATGCTCATAGGTATAGGATTAGCGTACGTGTGTTCATAGGTGTTATCGTTGAATTGTGTAATTTTCAGAAAAAAAAGGCGCTTATTATGGGGATGGGTTTACAACAATCTAGATGGTTGAAGTTGGACTATTTGATGAGCTACATTTTGTAGATGATTTTAATGGTCTGTAGCTAATCCAAACCTGCCTTTAATAATGCAGTAACTTCTGACCCAACAAGCAAGAAAAGCCAAAAAAAAAAATGGTAGCCATATTTTACATTACTAAAGCATGTGCTGGCCGGGAGCCTGGAATAGGTTAGGCAAATGAAAAAACGCACTGCTTTGTTTTTGAAACGAAACTGAATGACATGTCGAGCAGAAAAGCACCTGCTACTTGTCACTATTAGAATGGTGAACTTCTCCTAATGTTTTTAATTAGTAGTGAAACACTACCACTAGTCATGACACATGAGAATTCTCACTATGAGACATTTAGTAGAGAAAATTTATACTAAATTTTGAATAGCAAAACACTAGGAGAACTCCACCTCACTAGGAAAAGTTTTAGATTTTAGTAGTGTGTGTTAGCAGTTAGCAGGTTCAGCGAAACAAAAAAAAAAAAACTCGGATATGTAAGCGTCTATGCAGATCTGGAATGCCTCTCAACTCAACAAACAAGGCTAGATATCAAGCTACCAAACCATATATAAAAGTCTTACCACGCAACTGCGCGGGTTATTTATTAGTTTTTTTTCATATATAGAACTACAGATATAGAAGAATCAATCGCTCAGCCATGCGTCAAGCAAAGGCAACGGATCAATGAACAAGCGGGTGGTCATTGGCGGAGGCGATCGGTAGTCATGGACTACAGCAGCAGTAGACCAACAGGCCGCTGATCTTGCATGACCATACAGAATTCTTGCCGGGGCAGGAGTGGGAGTAGGAATCCTTGCACAGTTTTGGTGAACAGGCTCCAACTTTCCAGCATTGTTGTTTGCCAGCTTCCAAATCCAGCAGCGGGGAGCTGCTCCTGCCTGCTGATGCGACCGCAGCGAGGAGTGCCATCAGCAGCAGCGCAACGGCCATGAAAACCTGAGTCTTCTTGGAGCCCATCGTCAAGAGGATTGGTATATGTCTAGATAGTTAGAGAGTAATGTTGGTTTCTCGATGCTCGTTCTTTTTTTTTAATAAGGTGCTGGCTTATATATAATAGGCCAGATCCAAAATTAAAGCAAAATTTATCTCGAAATTAATGAACTTGAGTAATCAATTCTTACCAATCTTGCATGATAGAGTATATTGGGATTCATAATGTATTTATTTATGGCTGCTAATATGTCATGTCTTCAAATAGGTTCAATTTGTTGGGTACTCTTGTTGTCCATCTCCTTTTAAGGCACATTTTGTAGTCATCGTAAATCCATACCCCAAAATTTCTCCTGGCCCACTACCACTAGTGCCAACATCTCACTACCTCAGAACAACACATCATACTAGGTTTAAACCACTGATCACTGCCGAAAAGTGCGCTAGTCGGCAAGTGATAGTGATGGTTGTTTTTTCTAACACTGATGGTTACCACCAAACCGGCAATGATATCCAACATCATAGTTGGGTGTACTCCTAAATCAGCAATGATAACTTAATAGTACGACCATCTATCTTAAAACTAACTATCACGGACGGAGCCTAATGGAGGCGAAACTGGGCTCCGACCCCCCTTGACCCAGCTGAAACTTTCAAGGCCCAATGATACGTCATGGGCCATCTCCGCCCTGTAGTGTAAAATTGCATCCTGTTTGGAGTCCAACAAAGGCCATTCAACGCATATATAGAGCAGGTCACTCAACGCACGCACACACATAGCAGGAGGCCAACGACTACCGCTGCCATTGGCTGATTTCCTCTCTCTTTTTTAACTCCAGTTAAATTTGGCCCCCCCTGCAATTTGACTCATGGTCCGCCACTGCTAACTGTGCACTCTATTATTGCACCTTGACTGGTGAAATAAAAAACCCAAGAATATATCTTTGCCTTCAGACTTGTTTCATCTCCTTTTTTTAATGTTAAGAACTTGATGATTTGTGGCCATCGTCAACATGATAGCATCCTCTTGTTAAACACTAGGTGTGTACTAGGCCTAGCTTATCAACACTTAAGCACATTGTTAGTCCACTAGTTGTCACTAAATTATCAAAACCAAGCTAGGGCTTTCATCAGCCCCTAAATGATATCAAATGAAAAGGTTTGAACTACAAGATCTAAATCTTATCCAACTCTGTAATTTTGCAGAAGGGTGTGTCTCCACTCTCCACCTGAGATAATTTTAAAGTTTTAAAAAACAAAACTGAAAATTTGAGAGATTTCAAGAAATATTTGGAAATCTAAATGTTTTTAAATATAAAACTTGTCACCTACAAAGTTGTAGATTATATTGACAAGTAAACTTTCATATAGATCATATTCATGTCCAATGCCATTTGAAATTTCAAAATCTTAGAACATAAAAAGGTTATTTGAAAATTTAAATGTTGAACTTCAATATTAGAACTTAAAACAAAAATTTTGAACTCTACTCGAAAAAATCAAATTCATCAACTACAAAGTGGTAATCAGGGAGATCTACAACTTCTATATAGAGTTTATCTTCACTGAGTTCATATGAAAATATGACTTTTCTAAGACAACTATTTCCAAAGGCAGCCCTTAGAATATGTGCCTCAGATAAATTGATTTCTAGTGTTAATAGCCATTCTTAGAGGCAGGGCATTCTAATGTGACCACCTCTATTAAACGATTAACATAGATGATTTCCGTATTAGAATGCATGTCTCTATAAAAGATTAATAGAGGCAGGCGTTTGCCTGGAGCTCTCCTTAGTCCTAATAACCATTTACAGAGACATTATATACTACAAAATATTTGCTTATGTTATAATCAGGGGGAACCACTATGCTAAAATCCTTTCTGCAGTAGTGTTCAATTAGCTTGATTTAATTGATTCATTGTATAATAATTTTAATGTGTTATCATAAAAATTCATAGTATTTTCAATCTTATATGTCATTCTCTTAAAATATTGATAGAATTCGTGGCCCATGGTAGCATGAAAATATTTAAATTGTCTCGTGCATAGTGGACCGGTCAGACCATGTCCTTAGCTCAAATGGGTTGACCCATATGGCAAAGAAAAATTGCTTTGAGGCCACGGACCAGGTCAAGCCAGCCATTCCCACCCGTGCCGTGATACTAATAATAGTGTATTTGGCAGTGAGATATATTTTAGATTCTCAATAAAACCACTAGAATCGTTGTCAAACGCCACAAATAAAGAGAGAAACTTTTCATTAAAAAAAAACTTGGAACCGATTTTTATTTTTTGTACACCCAAAATCTGGTTTCTCCCTATCTAATTCAATTTTAAGAATCCAATAGGCACTACGGGAAACAACAACTTTGCTGAGTGTTAGATGCTTTGCCGAGTGCCAAATATCGGGCACTCGGCAAAGAGCTCTTTGCCGAGTGCATGTCAACGTGGCACTCGACAAAGAATTACACTAGGCAAAGCAGGCTTTACCGAGTGCCTGACACTCGGCATAGCCAGCACTCGGCAAAGCAGTCTCTGTGCCGAGTGTCTAACACTCGGTAAATAAAATGCCACTCGGCAACGAATGCCGGGCCAAATGACATCCATGGCCGTCCCCTTTGCCGAGTGTACGCCGTTTGACACTCGGCAAAGAAAAATCATTTGCCGAGTGCTAGGGCTGGCACTGGGCAAAGCATTTTATTTTTTTTATTTTGGCAACCAATTTTTTTGTAGCTTTCACATATCACCATGGTCAACATATTCAAGTTTGGCACTTTTTCAAAACTTTTTGTTATATTTGTTGCATTTATTTTATTTTCTTCATTTTTTACAAACGACGCAAGTTTGAACTACGGGTGCATCGAATAATTGATTTCAATGATTCAAAAAATATTATTCTTGTTCTTGAGTACATGTTTAGGCCAAATTCATAAACTGACCCGAAGTTTCGATCAACGTGTTCTCGGGGTAACGCCTCCAAATTACGTGCATGCGGTTTTTTAATTCTAAAAAATGCAAATGAATTCCGAAAATCATGAAACTTAGCGAGATGTCGTTACATCATATGCGTATGCCGTGGAAAAAATTTGAGAAAGTTTCGAGCATGTTGTCATGTACGATGCACACATACCACTACTTCTCTACCTATGATCACATGTATCACATTTGGATATGTCTAGGTTTTAGGCATTCGACGTCGCAACTTGCTCGAAACATTCTCAATTTTTTACCACAACATCCACATGAAATAACATGACACCCAGACAAGTTTCGTGATTTTCAGAATTTGTTTGGATTTTATATAATTTTAAAACACTTTTCCGCAATTACCTCGTAATGTTACCTCTACTAGATGCTCGAAATTTCATGTGGGTTCCTAGATGCGCCCTCAAAATATAAAAAGTATCATGAATATCATTTTTTGAACGACTAAATTCTATTATTCCATGTACCTACGGTTCAAATTTCAAATATTCAAAAATATACAAAGAAAAGAAAAAAATAAACCAAATATAGCAAAATAATTCAAAATTTCCCAAAAATTGAACATGTAATTTGAAATAATATTATATGGCTGCAAAAAAAATTTGGGCCGAAATTAAAAAAAAGAAATATTTTGTCGAGTGCCACCATGGCACTCGGCAAAGAATTTTTTTAAAAAAAAATAAAAAATGTAACACTCGGCAAAGAAGCCAGGAGCTATTCGGGGTAATGCCTGTTACCACAAAATTTTATACTATTTCGAAGCACTAGCTAATGTTATTGGCTAGCTATTCTTGTCCATCCTTATAAGGCGTATTTTGATGTTTAGTTATAACTCAACAAAATCTGAGTTGTTAGATATGCCTATTACAACAAAGTTTTATACTATTTCGAAGCACTAGATAATGTTTGTGATTTTATACCAATATATGAATAAAATACATAACATTTAATTTGACCTAAGCCAAGCAAGCCCCGTACTGAAATAATTTCTAATGGCGGTCAGGATTGATTTCTATTAGCGGTTATCTTTATCACCTCTAGTAGAAATCAAT
Source organism: Microstegium vimineum (assembly GCA_022036555.1). Lineage (NCBI taxonomy): Eukaryota > Viridiplantae > Streptophyta > Magnoliopsida > Poales > Poaceae > Microstegium > Microstegium vimineum. Next base: position 47,262,038 of record CM039132.1, read on the forward strand.
TTCAGAAAACCGCATGAAAAATATGAAACCATGAAAAGCTTGCTAGCGGACGTGCTTGCCGTTAGATAGGTGAACTTATAGGAGGAAGATGTTGCTGTTGAGTAACAACTGCTACAAAAAACATCTATATATTCAATTTATTATGATTTGTCAAACGTTGATGGCTTGAGTGCACCCAATCTACTGTTTGGTTTCTGGCCGGTTTGGTTTGAGAAAGGAATCGCTGCAATTGAGAAACAAAACCGCATCATGTTATTTTGGTCAAGATTTCATTTGACAAAGTTTGGATGATTCAAATTTTGAATTAGAAAAAATAACACCTTCAAACTAGTATTTAAAACTCTAAATGGTTTCAAATATAAAATTCATGAATAACAAGTTTGTTAAACTAACTAAGATCTACATTTGTTATTTTGGTCAAGATTTGATTTGACAAAGTTTGGATGATTCAAATTTTGAATTTGAAAAAGTAAGACCTTCAAACTAGTATTTGGCTAATTGGTTTCAAATATAAAATTCATGAATTACAAGTTTGTTAAACTATCCAAGATCTACATTTATTATTTTAGTCAAAATTTTATTTGATAAAGTTTGGATGAATCAAAATTTGACATTGAAACATTACAAATGCACTAACTTTCTTTCTTTTCCCAAAAATTGTCAAGTAGCCCAGTGGTAATGTTGTTACCCACCTAGTGCCAGGTCACGAGATCAAAACTCCACCAATGCATTTTTTGCCAATATAATCTGTGACGATATTTTCATCATTACAATGAAGCACACCAACAACATGATCTATGACGATTTCTATTTGGTAATCTATGACGTTCCTATTATTTTCGTCATTAAAAGTCAAGCCAAATTTTCAGTCACAACAATTTTGTCATAGCAATGAATCATTCTGTGACGAAAGTTACCAGCGTCACTAGCAAATCGTCATTGATGATCATATTTCTAGTATTCCTAAAATGATCGGACGCATCTAGTCAAAGGTGATCATACACACTCAGTGTCTAGTGCTCTGCTATCCATAGTGTCAGCTCGCCACGTCATACTATCCCAACATGGGAATAGTATCCCAAACGCATCTGGTCAAACTCTGTTCACATAGTCCGATCATCATACATAGAGGTTCTAGAGATGACAAAGATGACCATATGTGTTCGATCCACACTCTACAGACACTTTGAGCCTAGGGTTAGCCACTGTACGCATCGGGTCCCACGGGAGATAGCGTCCGATCACACGAACCCTGCCTCAACTCCAATCACTGAACCCTTGCTCCCATGTGCCAAACATAGTATGTACCCTCTTTGTGCATGTGAATTAACATATTTTCAAAATATTTAAAGGATATTAGGATATAACACTAGGTCCGCATCCATATACATGTACAAATCATTCTAGTGGCACTTGATAACCGTATTAATAGAGATTATCCACTTTAATAGTATAGTTATCAATCCTAAATACAAACACCCTCTATGATGTCTTGAGTGCCAAAACATAAACCTATTTTATATATTTGCCTGGATCAACATTGTTTTCAAGTTGGAGTACTTGATCATCTCTTTTGGTCACCTCTACCACCATGACTATCATCTAGCTCCATCACTTGATCATGGACCATCCTATCTTGTCTACAATATACTTAGATCAAGGATTAGTCCCTAAGTTTCATCAATGAGCCAAAACCAAACTAGGGCTTTCAAGTGCGGCGGGTGTGACACTACATAGATGATGCAACATAGGCAGGTGCAAGGTAGGAGGTTGAGCATGGTGCAGTGTTGTGTGGCTATGCAGGTTAAGTGGGCATGTGCGATGGCAACGGTGAGGACAATGGGGCAGGGGTGGATGAACCATAATGGTACAAGAAAACAACTTTTTAGGGATTTGAGTGTGCAATTTGAAGTATATGAGAATTTGGGATAGGTATAAGGAGTTAAATGGGCAATTGAAAAGTATCAGGACGTAGATGCGGACTTCAGAAAAGTTTAGAAAGCTAAATGTGTAATTTAAATGTACCGGGATCCAGATGAGAACTCAAGATAAGGTTGGACTGCTAGCAAAATTTACTCTTATATAAATCTATGGATTTGTGATGTACGTGAGTCTAGTCTACATAGCAAATATAAAGTGCCACACAAAAAATTATAAAATAACAAAATGCAAACAAAAGATCACTGCTGGTTCACCAAAAAATCAGCAGTGATGATTGACATAGCACTGACGGTTGCAACCACGAACAAGCACCAATCACATGAACAAACCGACAGTGCATCACCATTAGTGTTGTTCGACACACTACCGGCTTGTGTTATAAACCGACAATGTTTGGTTCCTCAACATTGTCGGTTGATACCACATACCGACAATATTGGCTCAATAGAACACTGTTGGCTTGTGAAACGAATTGATAGTGAAGATTGTGATCACTGTTGGTTGATAAATATCGGTACTGATGTGCCCATCACTACTAATTTGGTTATGCCGGATCAAAACCTAGCACTGAAGGGGGGTTGAACCGGCAGTGATATGTTGATTTGGGGTACAGTAGTGTCCTCCAATGTCATAAATATATAGAAACATTTAGTGATGAATTTCTTTATTAGAATGCCATATATTCATCATATAAGATCTAATGTGTTTTTCAATGTAGTCACATTCATTGAGAGAGAAACTTCATAATTGACCAATATGATATATATGATCAAGACTTGTGTGTCTAATACAACACGTAGACCTAACCAATAATATTCTAGCCATTTTTATGCATATATCAAACATTAAGAATGGTGTTTGACTTATTTATAACTGATTTATGAAGGGGATTTATTGATTAAATTGCTAACATACAATACATCCCATTATAGACAACGTTTTGTCAAGGCGTTTTTTAGTGTCTTAATTATTTTTTTATAAAGGCATTTATCTTAAAAGGCCTCTAAAATTATTTTTTAAAGGAAAACCTAAAAACATTTTAAATAACTACAGTTTTTAGAGACGTTTTAACAAAGGGAGTGTATGCTATGCAAACTAAGGAACTGTGTAAACTATGCAAACTCTAATCTATACCATTGAACTCTAATCCGATGGTTAGATATAAATGTGGGTTATTTTAGCACTTAAACCCTCCCACTTATCCCATCTAATCTAGATAATTTTGTAAATCACCCCAGCCTCACGTCTGTACAGTTCCTTTTGTCTCGCGATCCCCGCTCTCCGTACGGCGGCGGCGCGTCGAGGCCCGGCCGTGCTGCCTGCAAGCAACGTGTGTGTGTTAGAGTCCAGTGGCACCGAGGAGGGCGTGAGCAACATCCGCACGGTGGCGGCGTTCAACGCGCAGGACAAGATCATGTCCCTCTTCTACAGCGAGCACGCACAACCTGCGGCGGCGTAGCCAGGATCTCCGGCGCGCTCTTCGGCATCTCCCAGCTCTCGCTGTACGCCTCGACGCGCCTCCCAGCTCTTCGGCGTCTCCCACATCGATCAATCTCGCCGGCGGCGGCCGCTAGCTAGTTGTGCTGTGCGGATATACATCGTCGTCCGTCCGTCGTCACCGTCGTGCACCGTCGTCGTCGTCGCCGGAGTACGTGGTGGTAATGAAATGAATATAAGACCTGAGGTCAGGGGGCAGGTGCAGCCACTTGTGCGGGTCGAAGAGGGGAGTTGGTTGGACCTGGAGGAAGTAGTAGTCGCCCCAGTAGTGGACGGCGCCCTTCTCCACGCCAAGCCGGTTGTCGTACCCTTCGTACCGCTGCTTCACCTCCATAGGCTGCCGGAAGAAGCCGCGCCACACGCCGCACGCGCGCCGCAGGAGCTCCGTGGGCACGCCGTGGTTCACCGCCTGGAAGAAGCCCCAGTCGCAGCACGCCTCCGACACCGCGCGCGCCGTCGCCGCCGGGGCGCTCGGCGATGACAGGTCCACCACGGGGATATTATTACCGCCGCTGTTCTCGGCCGTCGTCGTTCTCGTCACTGCTGCCGCCTTTATTGGGCGCTCCGACTCCGGCTTCACGTACCGCTCCGAGATCGCGGCGGCGCCGCTCTCCGACAGCGACTGCACCCGCACCACGGGCTCCGGCCACCACGTGCCCGCACCTTCCATATATATATATATATTATATATATATATATATATATATATATATATATATATATATAGAAACACACAACGACGAACGAACGACGATGTATCCGCACAACACAGCTAGCTAGCGGCCGCCGGCGAGATTGATCGATGTGGGAGAAGCCGGGGATCGGGAGACAAAAGGAACTGTACAGACTTGGGCTGAGGTGATTTGCAAAATCTAGATTAGATGAAATAAGTGAGAGGGTTTAAGTGTTAAAATAACCCCCCTTTACATCTAACCATCGAATTAGAGTTCAATGGTATAGATTAGAGTTTGCATAGTTTGCACAGCTCCTTGGTTTGCATAGCATACGCTCCCTTTAACAAAAACGTCTTAGTTACTTGCAATAATTTAAAGGCATTTTTTACAGGACGTCTTTCCTGTGTCCATATAGCTCTGTTTCAACTCGTAGCAAGCGAGGACTTCTACTGGTCCATTACCGTCATGTCTCTTTAGCTTTTTTATTATTTGATTGAAACAATGCTGGAGACCCTGCTGGAGATCCTGCAGGTGGGGTGGCTTAAGGGACAGGCTCAGTTTGGCTCGTAAGATATATACTCGTAAGCATTAAATCAAACAAAAAATAATATATATTCATATATTATAGTACTACACTATACACCTATGGTCAGCTACGAAGCCACCGGCCGGGCAAGCAGGGCTCCAGCCCGGCCTAGCGACCAAATATACGCAAAGCCCCCCTAAGCCCTACCTTAATTTCTTGGGTTAATTATAATAGATTAGCAGGGCTGCCGGATGATTAGAATTAAGAAATAAAGAATATATATTGTTTATTGGGCCAACGTTCGTTCGGTCAAATGTCAAAGACAACGGCCCAAGTAGGCAAGCAACCAAGCCCATTCCAAAAATGTGGAAACAAGAGACAGCCGGCCAGGGATCGCTGGCCGCCCTCGCGCCGTCGCCGCGTGCTGTACTGCCGTGTGCCTGTGCGGCTGTGCCCAGCGGCTAGCGCCCCAGCCCTCGCGCTCGCGCCGTCGCGCGGTGCGCCCTCACGCCTCCGACTCCGAGTCCTCCTCGGTCCTCGCTGCCCTCGCGCGCGCCCCGTCCCGCGTCCCGCGGCCAGGACGACCAACGGGGAGCGGCGAATCGGCGAGCCCAACCCGGCGCGGCGGCGCCCCGCAGTCAGCGTCAGCGACCAACCAGCAAGCAGGGCAGCGCAGCGCACGGTGCCCAGCTCTGTCCAGGCCGTGAGGGAGCAGCCGAGCAGCGGAGCAGGTAATTTCTTTTTTTACTGTAAATCTGTAATATTGAATATGACAGTCCATGATGTCTGAATTTTAATTTTTTAGATCTTCAGTATGTCGAAAAGAACTTTGAACAACTATTTTTCAAGTACAAGTGGCAACGGCTCAACTCCACATAGTAATCAGAGTACAAATCAACCAAAGAAATCAAGGGAAGAGTTTAGTCATTCAAACCTAATTGTTGACCCTGGACAACACAAACCAATTGATTCTTATGAGCCAGCAATAAGAGACCAATTAAAGAGAGCATATGTTTTGAGTGGTCCAACCCAACCTCATGAATTTTCATTTCCTCCGTAAATGTATGGTTGGTGAATGGAGATCATTTCAAAAGACTTGGTTTGATGAATTTGATTGGCTAGAGTATAGTGAGTCCAAAGATGCTGCTTATTGCTTATATTGTTACCTTTTCTTTAAATCGGCAAAGGGTGAAAAATTTGGGAGTTCTGTCTTTGCACATCAAGGTTATGTGAATTGGAAGAACGCTAAGGATACTTTTCATAAGCACAGTGCTTCCAAGACTCATACAGAGGCTAGACTGAAGTGTGACGACTTTATGAACCAAAGGACAAGTGTGGGTCGAAGAATAGTTGAGGTAAGCACGGAGGAAGAAAAACGATATGAGATTCGTTTGACATCCTCTTTAGATGTTGCAAGATTTCTCATAATGCAAGGGCAACCTTTTCGTGGAGATGATGAGAGTTCTACTTCTCTCAATAAGGGTACATTCAGAGAGATGGTTGATTGGTATAAAGATAAGGTAGATATAGTGAAGAATGCATATGACAAAGGTTCTAAAAATTGCCAGATGATATCTCCTGATATACAAAAGGATCTTGAAAAAGCTTGTGCAGAGGAAGTCACAGCTGTCACTATGGATGAGATTCAAGGTAGAAAATTCTCAGTGCTTTTTGATGAGTCCCGGGATGTATCAATAAAAGAGCAAATGACAATGATTCTAAGGTTAGTACTCCACAATTGTAATTTTGTGCATACATTTTATTACAATTATTTCTGTAGTTATACTAATACATAAACAAATATATTGATCAGGACATAGTTGAAGCAATGCATTTGATCTCAGATGTGAAAGATAGCTTGCAGGATATGAGGGAAAATGGATGGGAGCCATTACTAAAAAAAGTGATAATATTCTGTGAGAAGAATGAGATTGAAGTGCCATATATGGATAAGGAAATCAACGTTAGAGGGACATCTAGAAGAAGAAAGCAGAAGGTAACAAACATGCATTACTATCATGTTGAGCTTTTTGTGGTCGCCATTGATGCCATCTTGACTGAGATGAATCACCGGTTTAGTGAAATTAGTTCAGAGTTATTAGTATGTATGGCTGCTTTTAATCCAAGGAACTCCTTCTCTAATTTTGATGTGAACAAACTTGTGAGGCTTGCTGAAATATATGTCGAGGATTTTAATATTGGTGACCTTGCTGTTTTGCCAAATCATCTTAGTCAGTTTGTCAACCGTGCTACAAGAACTCCAGAATTTCTTGGATGCACTGAGCTTGAAAAAGTTGCTGAAATTATGGTCAAGACTAATATGCACACATCTTATAAATTGGTTTATCATCTCATTGAGCTAATCTTGATACTACCGGTGGCAACAACTTCAGTTGAGAGGATATTTTCAGCCTTGAACATTATAAAGACAGATTTGCGTAATAAAATGGGTGATGAATGGCTCAATGACTTGATGATATGCTATAATGAGAAGGAGATATTTAGAAAGATTGATAATGAAAAGATCAAAAAGCGGTTTCAAGAGATGAAAAAGCGTCGTATGTTATTGCCCAAAAAAGTAGTGGTATGGTCTATTCTCTTCTAAATTTATAATTTGGAATTTGGAAATCCATATATGTTTGACTAATCAACTATGTCTACTTGTGTAGGTTGCTACTTCGGAAGAATAATGTGAGGCACGTCTTGTGATGTTTATTAGTTTCGCAATTTGTGATGTTTATTAGTTTCGCAATTTCGCAATTGGGCCTTTCGGTATGAACTGCATCCTTTTTTTCCATGTTGACATGTTGTATTTTGTGAATTTTGTCGTTAGTCGACGTTTTCAATATAAGATTGATTTAAACTATTATATATTTGTCTACTGTGAGAGGTTATAGTACAATGAAGTCGTCGTAGACTTTTGTTCAGCCCGACCTAATTTTTTTCATGGCTTCGTCCCTACCTATGGTCTTTTTTAGAAAAGGGAATATCCCAGCCTCTGCATCGACTATACATCTATAATCTGTTATTGATTATACATGCATTCATTTAAAACAACATAGAATCATATAATTCTAAGTTTATAGAGTCAAGGTCCGGTTATCAACCAATTATAAAGTGTGTAGGACATGAAACCATACAAAACTAACAATTTTAACTCATTACAAGCCAGCTCTCTATCAGAATTTAGGGAGGCAAATTCTAACGTGCCTAAAAAAAGTATTCTAGGCAGCCAAAAAATGCTGCAAATATTTGATATTAAGAGCGCTTCAAAAGATCTTTTATTTCCATGTTATAGGCATAATTCTAAAAAAAATGCCTTAAAAAAGGTCTTTGAAGGTGCTTTGACCATTTTTAGAGGCATTTGTAAACGGCTTGTACCAAGAGCAATGTTGTAGTTTTTTTTTTTACCAAATCAACATATAATTTTTTTATGTACGATCTACTGGCAAAATTCCAGGTCCACTACTACAACGATATATGGAAATCACTAAACCACCGTATCGGAGGGGCCGCAACAAAACACCCTGACAACAAACTGAACAGCTTGGTACGTACCGCGGACAAAACATTCAAAAGGCAGTAAAAATACGGAAGTCGCTGTACGTAAGGTCAGGCAATGAAACTTCTCAAACCAGACTGAATGACTTGCGCATTGTTCGAAATAAAACCACCAACTACAAATCGTACAGGATCTGAAACGAAAACACAATAATACTCGGATCCACGACTTGTGTATAAGTGTATTAACAAAGAAATTGGTGATATATGCCAGATGATGTCACACAAACTCATCAGCAATATAATTGCTCTAACTGTCTAACCATGTACGCATATGCATCTGCGAATTTAAGATGAAAGAATGAATCCCTCAACCATACTCTTTAGTCAAGGAAAAAACTGACCCGTCAATGAACAAGCGGCAGGGAACCACTAATAATAGATACTCTAAACTACAAGGACATATCACATATCGGTAATTCAACTACTTTTTTTACTAATCTGAAGTCTAGATAGAACAGGAAGATATGAAACCCGCTTGCTATGCCACTATGCTAAAATATTTGCTTATTTTAATCAGGGAACCACGCACTATGCTGAAATCCTTTCAGTAGAATCACTAGCTAGAATCGTTGTCAAATGCCACAAATAAAGAGATAAACTTTTCATTAAAAATTTTGGAACCGATTCTTGTTTTTGTACACCCAAAATCTGGTTTCTCCCGATCTAATTCGGTTTTAAGTTTCATAAAGTGATTCTTATTCAGAAAAGAAATATTTCTAGAGATAATCTAGATCTAAAATATGAGAACTGCACCGGTACTTCTCTTTCTAAAAACTGCATATATCTCAAAGCAGCTCACTTTTTAATAAATAAAGGGATTTGTTATTTGTCTGTCGACTGATTTTTTTGTTGTTGGATCTGTCTAATTGTGGGCCGTCGGATGCGCTTCAAGATTTGTGCTATGTTTTGGGTACAAACTTCTATTGCGGGCTGTAAAACAGGCATCCGAAACCCGGGCTGGCATCCGAAACCCGTTATTGCTTTTTTTTGAAATCCGTGCCATCAGTTTTTTTTCCTGCTTATCCTCTACCGCATCCGTTTCTCCCCAAATCACGGCACGACTTTTCGTCTCCGGCTCCCCCGTGCGGGCGGTGCTTGAAGCGACGTCGCCGGCTCCTACGGTCTGCCGCCGGCCGCCGTGGACCTCCTCCGCCCGCCGCGGCCGTCGTAGACCTCCTCCGCCGCGGCCGCACAGGGTGGTAGGCGACGGGCGACCAGAGGTATTTTTCTCCATGCGGTCGCGTGTGCTTGGATTGGGTTTTGGTGATGTGATGTGGTGCGTTGTATTTGGTTGTTTGTCGATTTTGCTATTGTTTGAGCCGAATGCGCTCATGCTCAGTGGTGATGTGATGTGACGTGACAGTGGCAGCCGACCTCTTTTTTTGGCTGTCTTAGGCATCCATGCTCATGCTCAACACTCATTTTGTTGTGTGATATGTTGACTGTGAGCACTAAAAACTGAAACATGAAGCACTGTTCTTCTCTGCCATCAGAGTTTCAGAGTTCAGAGATCATTCAGGGAAAACTCTATGCTCTGATTTTAATCCTCCACGCATGTGCAGATGTGCTCACTGATGATGTTGTCTGACGACCTTCATTTTTTTGTTGTGCACCACTGGCCACGACGTTCCTTGTCCTATAACCGGTAGACGACTGGCCGTGGCTTGCTATGCATAGACCCAAAGTATTTGCAGCTCTAGATAGCTATATTGAGAAGAATAGTGGATTAGCAGCTGAAGCATATAGTGTGAGAATCTGTAGTGCCCACCCCAAATATGCTAGCTGTGTGTATGTCCTACTTTTGTGTCCTTGCTGTTGCAATCAATACTTGATCTCTATTAATTGTTGTAGCTACTGTCTTTGCATTTTCAGGGTACATATTGGGTTTTTGTGTGGCCCAGGCTATCTTGTATGGGAGCTCTTTTTTGGATGGTATTGCATAATAATTTTTTTTTCTCTTGTTTAGTTGTTATTTGTTGAATTAATATTATCTTTTTACATTCATTTGTGGCCATATGTTGTTATTAAAAAAATTATGCCGCTCCTAAATTGCTGACCGAGCTCTGCCACTGCCTGTATTTGCAAGTCGCGGATTGCTTGTTTGTTCCTTCTCTTGAGATTTATGTAACTTGTTAGATTTGTGTTTTTGACCGAGTTTTTATGAATGAGGAGTACTAGCTTTTTTTCTGGACGCCCGGTGTCATGTGATGTGTCTGACTCTCATTAGCCTAACCATTATTGTTATTATAGTTTATTTTGTTAACCTTGTGGATTCAGACTTGCTTGTTATGTCAACCTAAGTGAATTCATAATTGTAGGTGTAGTCCAGTTTGGTTCCTTTTAGTATTGTAGAAGGAAGGCACTTTTACTAAGTGGTCTGTTGTGATTTTTTATCTGGAATTATTTTTGTAAGCTTTTTTGTAGCAGCACCCTGAATTTACATGCCATTGGTGTGGTCAGTCGGGTGATTATTTAGTAGGCTGGATTTTATGTTTTATTATTGTCTGGTTTTGTGATCCAGTAGGTAGCACTAGCACCTATGTGTGTGTTTGTTTTTTGAAAAGGTTTATTACCTTTTGTTTTCCTCTTTTTATAAGGTAGCTGCAGCTAACACTAGCAAACATGTTGTTTGCTTTTTGTTATCCAATTTGTGTTTAAATTTTTTGTTTTGTTTTACAGATGGGTTCTTTTCATGATGTTGATGATGCTTCAATGGATGAAGCTTTGTTTCAATTCTATAAGAAGGAGGTTTGTATTTATATATGTGTGTGTAATGCTTTTTCTTATTTTTCTGTAGTTGATTTGTGTTTTTTTATAGAAGATAAAGGAGTTGAAAAATAAGATGAGTGCTTCTGCTTTGAGGGATATAAGAAATCAGAAGGTTTGTTTAATTTGTAACATAATTGTTGTTCATGGTTCTTGATCTTTGTTATTGATATATTTAATTGTTTTAGGGTATTTTGCCTGTGAGTTTGGCTTCAAATCAAGACTTCAATCAGCTTTTGGTTGTTCAATGAATGATAAGGTGCACAGAGTGTTTCATTTTTATGGTTTGTTGTTCTGTTGGTTTCAAGTATGTTATACATTGCTTTTTTTTGTAGTTGCTTGGCGAAATTTCTCATGTTTTTAACAAATATTGCACTAGCATGCCAATGAAGCAGAAGGAGGATTATGAGAAAATGATTTTTGATATATTGAAGTTGGTTGGTGATGGTTCAACAGTTCATAGTTACGTTTTTAATGCTTACAGTGAAGTTGATTATTTAGCTGCTCCCATGAATGTGTCCAGATTATTTATGTGTATTTACTTTTTTTTGTAGATCATAAATTTTGTACACCTATTTGCTTAAGTAAACGGAAGATTGATGAGACCGACATTCCTCATGTTTTAGGTATATATTTCTTGGTTTGTTTTAACAATTCTATCTATTTTGGGGCTATTTTCGTAGATGCAATCCAAACAACCCCTTGGTTTCCCTATTTTTCTTATTTTTCACTTTTTGTAATCTTTTTTTTGTAGCAAACCGTCAGATGAAGGTGTTTTGTGCGAAAAAAGAAAGATATATATCTGAAAGAGTTCTTTTTGAATCACCTGCAACACCTGGTCACAATACCGCTGTAGCTCAAGCAAAGACATTTGAAGCTGACACTCTTATTGTAAAGATTTCTAATCTCAAATTCAACTGTCAAGTTTTGTTTCTATATACTCATTTTCGTAGTGCTGATCAGTACTCATTTTTCTTTGTTATTTTTTGTTGGGGGGGGGGGGGGGTCCACTGGCATCAAAGCTTTGTAATGTGCCATTTGGTAGGTTGATTTAAAAGTTTACATATTAGTAAGGAATAAGGACAAAATCATATTATGTTTTGCTCTATCCATTTGCTAACTGCCTGACCCCACACCCCAGAGTGCATGCAATGCATGCAGCATTATCAGCCCCTATCATGTTTACAGTTGACACTGGAATCCCCCCCCATATACATGTTGTGGCCTTAAAAGCCATTTTTATTCTTGACTTGTTTTGTCTTTCCTAGTTTATACAAACATTTTTGACACATGATCCTTTTATGTCGAGTTGATTTTTTTTTCATGTGTATTGTTTGATATACAGAAATCTCCTGAAGTTGTCATTGTAAAGGAAGTCTGTTTGAATAATAAGCTGAATAAGATGTGTTTTCGTGCTGAAGACTTGTACAATGAGAAATTTGTTGCTGGGGCAATTCCTCTTGCAAATAAGGCTAATGAAGAAGGAAGAAGGAATGCTATGAATCAAGGATCATCTACTATATCTTTTGTCAGTGAAGATTTTCTGAACAAACCTTGTGCTACTAGTGTTGGTGAAGCTGAATGTTTTGACAAGTCTTGCAAATTTCCTGTGACTGCCCAAGAAAAGAATAACTATAACACTATTTGTTTGCTAGCAAATAGTATGCATTCCAAGTAAGTTTTTTACTTTTTATTTTTTATGTGCGTGACAAAATTCACCCTAATAACATATTTACTAGCTTCATACTGTTGTTAATCCATATTCTATTACTCTGTGCAAAATATAGCAAATACTATAGTTTTACTTGTTATTCCATGTTTTATTCTAGGGATTTATGTGTTTCTATTGGTGGATGTACTTTGATGTATTTCACTCTTGGTGATTCAATGGTTCCGCATCATGAAGTTTGTACCTTTGTTATCAATTGTATCTGCCGAAATTTATTCTTGGATGAGAGGCCGACAATTTCTTCAAAACATTATTTTTTCTCTGGTGTCTCTGTATGTGATTTCTATCCTCTTTTTTGGTATTATATTTCTTATCAAATAAAAATTTGAGGGGAAGAATGCATTTTGTTGACACATGACTTTTTTGTAGCTAGTGTTCATGAGCGATTCTAAAGATTATTCATATGTTAAGAGATGCTTTCTTGGAGTTGCTTCTGTTTTACCTTTACCACTATGTGAAATGGTAAGGCCTAGTACCTTTTGTTATTCATGTGTATTTTTGTTTTTTGTATGTTTGGTTAAAAGGTTTGATCTCTTTTTTCTTCTAGTTATTGTTTCCAGTGCTTCATGGTCATCATTGGTTTTTATTTGTTATTGACCTGAGTAACAAGCTATTTCTGTTCCTTGATTTATTATTCTCCAAGACTAATGCATTCTCAGTTTACACCAGGAAGAAGCTTGTAAGTATTCACTGATACTGTTTTCCCTATATCTTTGGTTTTGTATGGATCAATTTATTTTGAATTGCATTATCAGTTCAGTCCATGCATGATGCCTATGGTGGTATTTATGGTTTTGGTTTTCAAGTAGTGCCACCAGTGATTAAATGATTTCCCTCGTCTTATATGGCATTGCTGGTTCTTTTTGTTGAAGTCAGTTCAAAGATGTAACTTGAAAGGCCTATTAGGAGCCATTGAATTTTTTTGTGGTCTTTGTCTCATTGTCTGTGTAGACCTAGCGGTGATTGTTTCATTATTAAATCTGCAAAATGATGTGCATGCTGCGTTTTAATGTTGATGAGGCAATCCATTTCTTTTTTGTTCGTTTCAAATTCAGGTCTGCAAATTGTGTTACATGATTTATATAGATATTAAGAAATCTGGTATCACACTCTTTTTTTTCTATTATGCCAAAATATGTACTATTTTTTCAATGTAGCAGCACCTTATTGGTTTGTTTGTTTTCATAGATAATCAGTTTTTGCCATGCCTGGAATCTATTTGTTGGTTTTGATCCAGGTTTCAAGACATTTCGTATTGCATACCCTCATGTGCCAAAACAAATGAACAAGTATAGACCTTTTCTTATTTATTGTTTTTGATTTTATGCACATAGATTATTTGGGGGTTTTAACGTGTCCCCTACTGTAGAGTGGATTGTGGTGTTTTTGTCATCAAATTCATGGAAACATGGAAATTTGGATCCAACTTACATGACTAGTTCTCACAAGAAGATATACCAAACATTCACATTCAAATTGTGAATGATCTTTTGATGACCAAGCATAACAAGACAGATTTAAATGTACTTAGAAACTATAATAGCTTTGCAAGTATTATATTAGTTGATTTATGACAAATATAAAGTCACATTACCATGTTCTAATTATATTCTCTTTTGTTATTTTTACAGGGCGCCTAGTCATGAAACAACTATGTTACGCAAGAGTTTTGTTAGTTCCAAAGCATAAGGCATACTTGTATAGTGACTAATCCATCCATCAGAGTAGCATGTAGCTCTTTACATAAATATATTCTTCAAAGTAGAACAATACATCGAACTAGCATGTATACAGTATCAATGTCATGTATTGTAATACATGAACACGCTTATAGCCAGACAAATACTGCAGTGAGAATATATTTCTTTTGGTTTACTTTTGTTGCTTAGATCCATTCCCATCTTTGGTAGGGCATGTGCTGCTGTTGTGCCCTGACATCTTGCATATTTTGCAGCAGTACTTTTGCTTTTTTGTTGCTTAAATTTTTCAACCAAGGGCATTGTTCTTTTGTTTGACTTCTTTTCTCTCCCCTTTGTCTGTGCAATATCTGGGTCTTGTAGTTGTATTTCTTGTTGTTTTGGTCCATTTGAATCTGGAGTAGTTGATGATTTATCCGCTGGTCCTAAATGTGGTTGATTTGGTCCATTTGAATCTGGAGTAGTTGATGATTTATCTGCTGGTCCTGAATCCATTTCTCTCATTTCTTTTCTTATTCTTTCTATCTCTTTGGTGAGGTAGTCGTATTTCTCTGTTGATTTTGATCCTTCTGCAACCATCTCAGCAGACATCAGCGACAAATTGTTGAATCTAAGGACTGTATTCTCTGCTGGTAAGCTTACTGGTCTTGTGCAGAACATTTTACTTTCCTTCTTCTTCCATCTATTGATGATGTATTTTTCTAGAATTTTTGTAATGTCATTTTTCATCATGACTTTCAGGATATGACTGCATATCATTCCATCCTTTTGGAATTTTCCACATATACAAGAGAAGTCTTCACTTTGTCGATCTATTTGCACAATGTAAGTTCTGTTCCTGAATTCCTGATATGGATGATCTGGTGGTATGTACACATTGTAGATCCTGTCTTTCTCCACCTCATCTGCTTGTAACTTAGTTGCACGCCTAAGTTGCCACTGAAATTTGTTGAATATCTTCAAGTTATATGCCTCTTGCGCTTGTTGTTCCATGTAGTAGTTTGACCATAATTTTGACTTTTGCTTCGTGCTTGCCTCATGGTCTGCTTGAGCTTCACTATCATATATTGTATCCTGTATCCTCTCGTACTCCTTTAGAAAACTTGTTATGCAGTACTGGGGGCCTACATTCCTTTTGAACCTTGCATTTGTCCCTTCACTTCTTGATGTTGTATTTATGAATGGGTAGAATTCATGCTTAAACCACACTGGTGCCCACCTCTCTCTGGTAGCATATATGTTTTGGAAGTACTTTATGTGCTCAATCTCATGGTTGATAACCATTTCTTGCCATAGTTTTTAAAATTCTTCCTTTGTCAATGATTTGTCTATAGTGTCACTTAATTCCTCTCTTAATCCATCCTTCTTATCCATGCACCTCCCGCATATAAGTTCAGCTTTATATTTGATGTGGAAAACACAATTTCTATGATTAGCTTGAGGGAATATCTGTACTATGGCTGATCTCATTGCCCCATCTTGATCTATCATTATCAATTTTGGGTGCTTTCCACCTACTGCTTCAAGGAAGCTTTGAAACAACCACTTGAATGTCTCTATAGTTTCATCTGAAATCAGTGCACACCCAAATATGCATGTAAGAACATGTCCTGTTATACCAGCAAAGGGTGCAAATGGCATCCGATATTTGTTTGTAAGGTAGGTTGTGTCAAAGCTAACACAATCTCCATACTCTTGGTAGTATCTGATTGACCTTGGATCTGTCCAGAATAAACACTTGACCTTATTTTGGTTGTCCACAAGGAATTTGTAATAGAAACTTGGTTCCGCCTCCTTCTTATTAGTGAAATAAATAAGTGTTTGCATCATGTCATTTTGACTTGTCTCTCTCTTTAATTTACTTCTGTAGTTGATGATGTCTCTATCTCTGTATGGTGTTGCTCCAAGCCCACCTCGAAGAAATGATAAAAGATGCATCATTGTTTTTGTGGGTATGTTGCATTCACTGAGTGTCCTTATCAACTTCTTTTCTTGTTCTGTCATATCTTTGTGAACTCTGAAATATTTTGCCCCTGAACTCATTGGATGATTGTGCTCTAGGATTAGCCTTGTACAGATCCAGACCCCCTTTCTTTCACTTATGACCATGCAACATTTGCAGTTTGTTTTCACTAGTACATTTGTATCTCTTATTGTTGTAACCTCTTCTTCCTGTGTGTTCCCCTCTTTTGATGTCTCTTGATGTCCTTGTCTATTGCACCTATGGGTTACTCTTATGACTTCATTTTTTCTCTTTTTTCTCTGTGTGCGAGCATGGTGAGCTATAATTGCTGCAAATCCCGACAAACAAGCATAGTGGTTAAAGAATTTGTGTGCCTCAGTAGGTGATGTGAACTCCATGCCCTCACATGGGATGTATTGATTGTCAACTTCTTGGGCCTCACTTTGGCTTGCTGCTACTTTTTCATTTTCCAGAAAGTTGTTCACGTCTTCCTCGTCCAAAAGAGCATGCTCATGTCCTGCCTCATTAGCTTTGTTGTCTCTGTTGCTTTCTGTTGTTTGTGCTTCAATTGACCATTCTTCAAACTCTTCTTGTTGTTCATCATTTTCATATGTTTGATCCGGCGTTACTTGTTGTTCCTGTTTACAATATTTAATTGTTGTTACAACAAGCAATCTATGTAAATTTTTAGGTTGTATGATGAATGTTGTTTTGAGATAAAAATTTGTACCTGACTCTGATGGATTTGTCTAAACAGGTCTATGTTCCAGTGCGCCTCAAACTATAGGAATACAAGGTATATGCATATTTTTCAAAATTGTATCCATGTTTTGGAGTCTTTATGCAAGGAAACTGAAATTACATTTTACGCGTACCTCTCTATCCAAACTTATCATGTTTTGTTGATCAAAACATGTATTGATGTCACTTCTGAGGATTCCCTCATCTGATGTGAGAACATAATTGTTGTATGTGCATTCAATTGCTTGGTCACTCACCCTACTTGTTGATATGATCATATTATTCTACAAAATAAAATTATCAATTTGATTCCATAATCGTAATTTTACAGAACATGATAAAAGTATTACCTTAAAATTTTCTGGTTCAGATATAAGTCTTGCATAGCTGTGTATTGGTAGATCCATCATGATTCTTGACAACTCATGATTCGCATCCCATGTGTTGCTTTGTGTCACCATCATCTGTTGAAGTAATTGACTGCAATTGATTTGAGTTATATCAAATGACTCTCCATCCAAATCCAATGAAGTAGCTATAATATCTGATTGTGGTTGGGTACAATTTATATGTGCTCCCTCATATTCCATACTTGTTATCTGCAATGGGGGGAATAAACCATGTGGTAATTTTTTCATGCTATTTCTATATGACCAAAGCATAGATAAATGATGAAAAGATAAGTTTCTAGTTTAAGCACCTGTTTTCTTTTATGTACTGTGTTGTTACTTTCTTCTCCTTCCATTATTGTTGATTCCAGTACCATCATGTGATCTGTGCATTGAGCTTACATGAATTTTGTCAAAAAATAGCACATATAGTTGTTGTCGTGGTGTGTTTTTTTTTCGACACTTGTCAACTCTATTTCAGAATCTAAACTATAATACTTACAACCTTTTAAAATTGATTGCTTCATAAGGAATTCTGAAGCTCTCTGACTTTTTTTGGGCTGAGCTTGCTATATCATCAAATCAAGGTAATGCCTCATTGATTTGTATGCCTCCAGGAATGTGAAAGGTCCACTTTATAAATAAACTAATACATACATACTATTAGAGCCCTACTAGTAGTATTGGTTTGTCACGACCTTTTTGCCTCCAAAGTCTTACCTAAGTTCAAATTCTCAAAGACCAATTCATGATTGACAGAATGTATGAAAAAAATGACTGGTGAATCTTTTTTAGAACCTTGTGATTTGCAGCTGTATCCTGGGAGCTATATATAAATTCGATGGGAACAAAATCAACTTTTATTTTAGCAGTGGTCAGAGTGTGTTTTTGTTCTGCCTATTGAAAATGCAATTAGACATGCCCAATACTGTGTTGCTGCTAATGAGGAACTGAGGATGCAACACGCACATTCTCTAAGGCTTAGAAATTCATCGGGCTTCCCTCACCTTAGAAAAGTGACACAATCATGTAGTCTAATTCCATCTATTGAAAAAGAGTTGAAAAAGTATAGTTTCTCAAACTTAGAACTACAGTATTGTTTTTGTTTGATTTTAATAAGAACACATATACAGTTCTTCAAATTCCAAAGCAAATACCTATTTGTCCTTTTTTTCCGGGTTTTCTTGTGTCAACAAGATAGCATGAGAGGACAGAAGTGTATTTGATCAACACAGATTTGGGGATGCTTCAGTATAGTTGTGTACCTTTCTTTGTAATCTCCTGTGATTCTGGTTGTCCTTTTTCCTCTGTCGCCATGAGTTTTTTATCTGCTTTTCCGTCCGCCCCCATGGTTGTTTCTCGGGTGTCCTTTCTCTAGATTTGTTCTTTCTTCTTTAACAAGATATTCTGTTTGCCTTTATGCTGTTGGATTGGGCTCCCTACGATGGGCTTTCCCTTTTTTTCATGTGCTTTAACGGGTTTGGTTTGGGAACCCTTTATTGTGCCCGTTATTATAACTGACAGATCAGGTGTCAACAAATCTGTCTGTTTTTTATAGATGTGGTTTTTTCTCGCTAGTCAAAAAAAGTTGACAAATCTATGTATGGAAAATCTGTCGACAGACAGCTAAAGGCTCCCATAAATAAATTAAATATTTTCTTAGTTTCGTTAATTTGGTTCCACTTGGACCGTTCTTGCCCAAATCGAGCCCAAACCCAGTCTGCCTGATAATATCCTCTGGATCCTGATCCCCTTCCTGCGAGCAGATGGAGCGGATAGATGAAGGTGAGCTCTCCACTGCAGCCCATGCACGGACTCTTCAGCACAAGTCGATCTCATCTCCATCTATGATGCCCTTTGTTTGGTGTCTTCCCGTTTTGTGTGAGGATATTCGTCTGCGCGGCTTCATTCCGCGTGAGGTCTGCCGCCTGGCCGGGTCCTGATGATGGGAGTCAGCTGCCGGCTTCAGCCCGTGGAAGAGGTCGTCATGGAGGAACCGCCACCAAGGCTGCACCCTATAAATCCATGTCGTCGTGGCTTCTCCTGGCACCAGCAACAAGGTAGCTTACATGAAAACATAGCACGTTGGTGCAACATGTCTCTAGCTACTTGCAGAGTTGCAAATAGTACGTATTTCAAACTAGATCAATGTTGTAATTGCGTATTGTTCGCTCTGGGTTTGGTCTGGGCACGGGCAATAGGCTTTGAAGGCCCAGACCCATGCGGGGCTTAGATGGACATTCTAATTAAAAAAAATGTTCAATTTATAACTGGACCGCTTTAAAATGTGTGCTATTTTTAGAAAGGAGTATTGGAGCAATTCTCCTAAAATATTTGTAGGGGAATCCAGAGATCGTCCCTACCATATATATACACCCTAAGCTTCTCTCCTTTAATTTGCTTTCATCGTCCCAAGGCTTATCCAACGATATGGCAATCACTGTAGAGCGAATGAATGATACCGCGCGCGGACTCAACATCCATGCAAGAGCAAGACGCACTAAAAAAACGGAAGCCATAATAAGTTAGGTCAGGCACGAAGTGACGAAACTTGGCAAAAACCAAACTGAATGACTTGCGTTGCTCAAAAATAAAACCACCAGCTACAAATCGCACCGGTTCAGAAACGTACGAAGACAAAATACTCCAATCCACGACTTTATTATTACAGAATCTGCATGCGCAGATCGTTATTTATAAAAGAATCAATAGCTCAACCAGACCATACGCGCGCGACGGATCAATGAAGAAGAAGCGGCTGGACATTCGGGGCGTAGGCGGAGTCGTCGATCGGTGGTAGCACTGGTTCACAGCAGCAGTAGACCAACTGGTCGACGATCTTGCATGTCCCTGTTTTATGCTTGCCGCAGTAGGATTCCGTGCACGTGCTAGTCGAACAGGCTCCAACTTGGCTGCATCCTGGCTTAGCTTTCAGCTCTACCTCGAAACTGCTCATCCTGCTCGCCGACGCAACTGCTGCGAGGAGAGCCATCAGCAGCGCAACCGCGAGGAAGACGACCTGGATCTTCTTGGAGCCCATCGCCATGAGGTGTCTTCTTTCTTGGGATGTATATATATGTATGTGTGTGTGTGTGTGTGTGTGTATTATATATGTATGTATGTAGAGACTAATGGTTTCTTGATGCTCGTCGTTCATTTAATTTGCGGGTGCAGTGCTTGCTTATATAGGCCGGAGCCACAACCAAAGGATCTTGAAAAATCAATTATTCCTGCCATTATGTGCGTCGTTTCTATATATATTTATTGTACTGTTATTATTGTGCGCTTGATATATTTCCTTGTTCACGACTCTCTCGATATAATTTTTTGCAATTCAGCGTTACTCTTCGATCTTGTCCATCCTTTATAAAGAAGTATTTTGATTTTTCAAGATCATCCTTTCACTAACAGCTAACTCAACAAAATCTGAGTTGCTATATATATATATATATATATATATATATATATATAGAGAGAGAGAGAGAGAGACAAGTACTACCCTATAGCTGGCTACAGAATATATATATATATATATATATATATATATATATATATATATATATATATATATATATATATATATATATATAGTATTTCAAAGCACTCGCTAAAGTGATTTTATACCTATTAATAAAATACATACAATTTGACCTATACCCAGGTCATGAAGCCATACAAAGCACACTAGTACAAAAACTATTTTTACTAGCGATTAAAATTATTTATTATTGTCAGTGGTCTTGTTTTTTACCACCGGCTAGTAAAAATACGGTATTTTCACTGACAGTGACCATATCACCAATAGAAAATATTTTTGGGGATGGTTCGATTAAGTATAAGATGGATTTCTATTTGCAATAGTTCTCTTTAGCGACACCGTACCTTGAAATCAATTCAAAAAATATATAGCGTGAACAAAATATGAAAAAAAGCACCAAGTTCACACCAACAAGCCATCCACACCCATGCACTACTAGAAAGTTGAAATTCACTGACGGTGCAATAATCGTCAAGGAAATATAAAAAATGCCAGGAAAATATTAATCTAATTTCCCTGACGGCGAACCATCAGAGCCAGCTTGACAGGGTAATTTAAAAATGTCTGACGGTTGACCTTCAAGAAAATTATTTTTTTATTTACCTAGCAGTTACAAACTGACAGGGTAAGTGGTAACCGGTCAGACAAATAAAACACAGATGCATAAGCTTGCTATATAAAGTTTAAATCATTTTAACAAAGTGGTATTACATGTTGTTCACAAATCGGCACATCAAGATGTACCATTTGTGAGCAATGCATGTCACCTCTTTTTAAAAACATTTGAAATTTTATTGGAGCATTATACACAAAACATATTGTCATGCAAGTTTTTAGAATTTTCTAACAATTTCTTGAATTATTACAATTATTTTATGTTAATTTGGAGATAGAAGGAAGATTTTTGCATAACAAAGAAAGGTTTTTTTTCATACATCTTTGGATATGGCCTAGATTGAAACATTTGAGCATAATTGCATAAATATAAGTTTTATAATATTTTTGGAATATTATTGGACGTACACAGTGTTTACTTTGGAATTATTATCGATAAGTGCATAGAAATTCATTTAAACTATAGAAAATTGAAAAAAAAAATTGAAAATTTTGAAACTTGTACACAACAGTATATATGTAGCCTATTTTATGTACAGAAAGTTTGGAGTATGAAAAACATTTTAAAGTTTGTTTCATAAGGTGCTTTCTCTATATGCATGAATGGAAAATGAACATATGCAAAAGAATCAAGAAACAATAATTGATGTACCAACAAATGTTGTTAATTGGTAGATCATAATTTTTGAAAAAACTAGAAAAGAAACATATCATTTGGAGTTAGCACGAGGATTAAAAGAAGAAAACCTTTTGTTCATGTTCATCGTTTTCATTATTTTCCTTTGTGTTTTTGAGAAACCGTCTTATCCTGACGGTTTATGTAATAGCCGTCAAAAAATACGAAACCGTCAAGGAATAAGGATTTCTTTTACGGTTATGTGCACTCACAAGTTAATTAAGAATTTCTCTAACGGTTATTTTATTTCTCTGTATGTTTTGTAAAAACCTTCAAGGTAATATCAGTTTCCTGTGTGTAATAATTCCTCACGCCTAACAAGACACGTGATTTTTTTTTCTTTCAAAATATGCATTTAAGAGAACCATTTCCTCTGATTCATCAGTAGATACTATTTTTACTGACAATTTTTTAATGCAACCATTTCAAATGATATTTGGAGTATTGTCATCTCTTGAAGTATTGGCAGACCGATGACAAACCAAATATTAGGCTCCGATGATATAGTTTTTTAAAGTCATAGATATTCATATTGTTTTTATAGGAATCTGGTTTAACCTAAAGTTTTTTATTTATTTTTTCTTGGACGACGTTAATAAAAAGTACAGCCAGCATTCTATCTTGCAACAGCTATTGCACGCCAATCTATAATAGGAGGAGGGGGCAGGGGCTAGTAGTGACTTGGGCCAATGATTCAGTGGGCTGGGCATGCCTGGAGCGCTTGGGCTTTATTATGAAGTGGCCAAGGAAAAGGCCTGACTTGGGCCATGTCCCGTCGTGTGCATGGGAAGGCCTCACTTGGACCAATATGCTAAGAACGGGCACGGCGCGGGCCAAGGCCCAGGCGAGGCATGGGCGGCTGCGTGGTTGCTGGCAGGCCGGCCGCCGATGCACAGAGGCAGAAGCAGCCGCGGGCGGGAGCGGGGCGGCACGCCGCAGCGGAGCAGCAGGGAGCCGGCCGCCTGCGGCTCGTGGCCGCGCGGACGCGTCCACGGCAGGTTGAGGTTGGCAAGCAGCAATCCCGCAAGGCATCATGGACTACTCTCTTGTAATTACTCATTAGCCCATTTTTATGCACATTTTAATTTTTTTTCCATCATTTGACTAGGTATTTAATGCCCAATTGGCAGATGATATTTATTTGACCATTCTGAGCCTTGATGTGTGGTGTGCTACTCTGTCTGCTGGAGCCCTGAATGTTCTGATTTCTGAACCTGTAACACTTGATGGTTGTGTGCTAGACTCCTAGTGCCCTGAATTGTTTCTGAACCTTAGAACCTGTAAGGCTAGACGGCGAGACCTTGATGCAAAACTTGCAATATCTTCTCAAGTTTTGATTGCTGGTTGCTAGTTTCTTGTATTATGCTCTGGACTGGAATGACTGCATCTGGCAAATGTACATTAGTTGGGAACCTTGAATGTACCTGTGCGACACTGGGGCTGTCCCTTCGAGATAAGTTTCTACTCGTTTCCCTTCTATTATTTGATTACTGGGGCTGTAACTGTGCGACACGGCGCGGACGGCGGGCGGGGGAGCGGCGGCGGTGAGGGTGCGCAGATTGCAGCTCAGCCGCCAAGGCACAGAGGCAGAGCAGCAGCGGGCGTGGCGGCTCGTGGCCGCGCCGTCAGCCTGTCACTCACGCGCGGATGCGTCCAAACCAAGGCATCATGCACTATTCTCTTGTAATTAGCCCATTTTTTGCACATTTATTTTGCATTATTTGATTATAAGACTTTAACAACATCTTGTTCTAAGTTCTGAACCTGTAACACTTTAGTGGTTGTGTAAGGGCTAGAGAGCGAGAATGTAAATTTGCAAAGTTGCAATTTCTTCTGATGCATTGGTTGCTAGTGCCCTGTATTACTTTCATTAATATTACACTTACTGACAAATGTACAACATTACTTAACCTGTTGGGAACCTTGAATGTGCCTGTGCTACGCTGGAACTGTCCGTTTGAGATAAGTTTCTAACTCTTTTCCCTTCTATTATTGTTGGGTTATTAGGGCGTGATTGGTTGCTCGAGTCTCAGTGAGCCGGGATGGAGAGGGGGTACAGGCTGGTTTCAGGCAGGCCCAAACCATACACTTGCCTCTGTTTGGTTGCCCAAACCATTTTCATCGAGCATGGACCAAGTTGTGGTCACCCATGTATGGTTTGGGTAAACTTACCACCTTAGAAAGCACAATTGAAAACAGCAAAAGGGTATAGCCTCAGATAAAAAAAAACTAAATGTTTGCACTTGACCTTGAAGCATAAGCGAAAGTTATAACCATAAAGCAGCATTACAGCACGGCTGTTAAGCCGAGGATCACAGTTCCTCAACAAGGTCAACATCATAAGCAGGTTTTAAGTACAAATGTTAGTGATCATCACAGGCTTTTAATTCAAACCGAAAATGATGATCAACAGCAACACCACCAGCGCAAAAATCAAAACTATGCAAACAACAGTTATCCAAGGTGAGTTGTTAACCAACGGTGGAGGAGCATCAGTCAAAAGTGGCACTTGTTCATTGTCAATGATCTCTAAGTAGGAAGCTTCAGCTTCTGATCTGGTTGCAAAACTCTTGTGAGAGTTATTTGAAAAACCAGTAACCTAGGCATTGCAAAGAGCCCAGGATCCATACACCCCAGGCACCCTGTCATGGTACACCACATACCAAGCCATGTCCTCCTCTAAAACAAAAATACAAGCAGCTGTGAGATTAGACAAAAACTAGGGATATGTAATCAGATTTGCATCAGATTCAGTTGCCAATTCATTTCACACTTGGACTAGGAGCTTAAGGAACTAGGGCTGATTGGTTGTCCCAATAAGATGGTGCAAAGACATAAAATCAGTCATGACAGCCATGAAATCATGGGAGTCATCCAACCCAACCATCACAGTGACTAGTTTGTCCTTGTGTTGCATAGGCATGGAAGTCTCCCATGGTTCCATGACTATCATGAGAACCAGAACATCAAGCAAGATAGAAGAAACAATGTTCCAGTTCCTCACTAGTCCAAGTTGTGATATCATGTATAACCCAGCAGTGGCATTTGATATCATCATATGCATCAAAAAAGCAAACATGCCAAATAAAACATCCAAAACCAAAATCATAGCCAAGAAACCGTGGCTACAAACATTCCCAGCCATCAAGGATAGTGAAGACACTACCCGTTGCATTGGAATGGATGTAACCTATGGTTTGATGAGAAACATGAGTGCAAACAAGAAGACATGATTACAAAACAGGAACTGCCACCTCTGGTTAGAATAAGTAGCATCATAGGCCCAGCAGAGAAGGAAATGGTTGAATCCTAGAGCCTAAGTCATCGTCATCAAATGTCAATGTCTCAGCTTATAGTCATAAAGCACATTCATCTGGTCACATCTTGACCACATAAGCCTCACATCCATCACCATGTTCCCTATGCTATACAAAAATACAAGCAGACACCATCAAGCTACTTAGAATTTGTGCTAAGGTCTATATCAGTTTTTCCTAGCACTATCACAGGTCAGTGCTATTTACCAAAAGGCATGTGTTGCAACATAGGTCAGTTAGCATGGTGTCGGTGTTATGACCTAGGGGGTCAAGACCACCGGCTAGTAAATTTGTATATTGCGTGCTCCCTCTCCCAGATGTGATGCAAGAAGGACACAAGATTTATTCTGGTTCGGGCAAAGAAGGCCCTACATCCAGCGGGGGAGGATGGATCATGTTATCTTGCACCGAAGTGCTCGTACATGGAGGGTACAAGCAGGTTTACACGGGGGTGCTCAGGATGAGCTAAGGCCTAGGACTAGCGGGGCTATCCTAGGAGATTGGTTGGTTGCTTGAGGGGTCGGTCAAGCAACGGGGTGTACGGAGTGTGTGGATCTCGATTGTTCTCTAGACCGACCGGTCTCTCCCCGTCCTTCTATCCCGGCGTCCCCTTTTATAGACCAAGGGGAGGCCTGAGAGTACAGGGTCCTAAACTGTTGCAGCATGGGAGGTGTGTCCGTGACATAGTGTTGACGAAGGGACGTAGATCTCTGTGGCGGCACGGCCTTCCCGTCCTTCCGGTGCTCCGGGGCATGGTGACAGTAGACTAGATGTTGCGGCATGTCGCGGCACAGCAGGGTCGTCCTTTTGTAGGCGGGTGTGAGTCCCACAGTTGAAGCGGAACGGGGCGGATGGGACGGGCCCCATACCGGAGTGGTTGGAGGTAGGGGTCGAGCTCCCCGATCGAGGGGAGGGGTCGAGACCTGCGTGGCCTTGTCGTATCCCTGAAGACGTCGTCGAGGGCCGTCCTGTTCACATCTCGAGGGGTGCCTCTGGAGTCCGTACTCGCGACGTGGTTACAGCGGCAGCACAGTCGACGGAGGTCCGGGACATGGCGGTGAGCTGATGGATTTGACTGCGGTTGTGGGTGCCCATGGCGTTAGGCGGGAGTAGGTGAGCGCGTCGGATCTCCTTTAACCCGTACCGGGAGCAGGTGAGCTGATCGAGCTTCCCGCCCGGGGGTCATTCGTTCGACCCCCGGTCCGTCAATCGGGGTCGAGGTGGAGGCGGAGGGGTCGTTCGTTCGACCTCTGGTCCGTCATCTTTCCAGAAGCGGGCCGGCTCACGACTGGTTGCTGTCGCCGGTGCAGGGGGCCTTCGTGTGATGGGCCCTTCTTTGCGGACTTGAGCGGTATGTTGGTTCTTGTCTTAAAAATGATTGCTATGTTAAGCGTTAATTTATCGAAGGGTTTTGGGTACCCCTTACCTTTGTACCCGACAGTAGCCCCCGAGCCTCTGTGCGGATAAGAAGAATCCGCATAGGGGCTTTTGGCATTGTCCTGCAGAATTAGTAAGAGATTCGATTCTCCGTGGGGTGCGTGCGAGCGCACCCCGCGGGGGTAGCCCCCGAGGCTCCAGAGGAGTGATTTAAAAACTCCTCTGGGGTCTTTGATGTGTGTTTTATTGAAGGGTTGTGGGTAAGTTCGATTCTCCGTGGGGTGCGCGCGAGCGCACCCCGCGGGGGTAGCCCCCAAGGCCCCAGTGGAGTGATCTAAGAACTCCTCTGGGGTCTTTGATGTGTGTTTTATCAGGGGGATTCAGGGTTACCTGGGGTCGTGGCGCCTTACCGAGTGGTCGATTCCGTTCGCCAGGTTACGAGCGTTCCTTTCCCTGAAAAGAGAGGTGCTCGAGGGCGGCTGTCGAACCCTTCCGAGGGCCAGCCTTCGCTCCCTCGAGCATTGCACTAGAGTCACAGTGCCCCCACCGAGAGGTCGACTATGTCTGCCAGGTCACGAGTATTTTCGACCCTCTTTCGTCGAGGGGTGCCGTGCGTAGTCGGGCCCTCGAGCCCTGCGTGGCTGGGCTTTCACTACCTCATAGCGTCCTTCCCACGGACCCTTGCGTTCGGATTGCAGGGCGAAGAGCATCGTGCTATCCCCGTTAGGACGAGCCTCGAAGTCCTCTGTGAGCTGGTGTCGGGCAGATATGCATAGAAATGGTGCCCGGTACGGGTAAAAATCCAAGTGAGAACTCGTGCCCCATTCGATAGGGGTCGATTAGGAGCCCGGAGGCGTTCTCATTAAGCAAGACCATATGGACTACCTAGGTGCCAGCTTCGTTCGATGGAAGCTGGTGGCTCGATGCCTCCCGGCGTAGGGATCCTTGGGTATTCCGTGGTTATGCCTCGGATATGTCCCAGGGGACCTCGAGAGTTCGTTCTCGAGCTAGGGGCTCACGCCTGGCCCCCCGGGTCATCCCTGACTCGCATACTCGAGGGCGGCTGTCGAACCCCGTTCGTGGGGCCAGCCTCCGCCCCCTCAAGATTTTAGGGGTGGACCGGAGTCCGTAACCATGGGTCCTTCCTGACCTCAGGTACTCGAGGGCGGCTGTCGAACCCTATGCAAGGGCCAGCCTTCGCTCCCTCAAGATTTGACGGATGGTTTGTCATCCGCCGCTAGCCTCCGAAGGTGACGTCCTATCCTGTGGAATGCGGAGGGGGGAAGTAGGTAGGTATATTGAACATGGGGACATACCTGTGTTTTTGTTGGATCTGCCCGTTGGGCTCGAGTCCTCGAGGGAGGCTGTCGAACCCTGTGCAAGGGCCAGCCTTTGCCCCCTCGAGACTTGGGAGTGGACCGGAGTTGATAACTCGAGGTCCCCTTAGATCTTAGGTACTCGAGGGCGGCTGTCGAACCCCATTCGTGGGTTGGCCTTTGTCCCCTCGAGATTTTGGGGGTGGACCGGATTCCATAACCCGAGGTCGTTTTTGTCCTCAGGTACTCGAGGGTGGCTGTCGAACCCCGTTCGAGGGCCAACCTTCATTCCTTCGAGATTTTGATGGACTGGCCGTCGTTGGTTGCTTACCTCCGAAGATAACGCTTATCGCCGCACGCCTTTTTGGGAGATGTCCGTTCGGTCGCAACAGTAGCAGGTACCAGGCGCAACGCGGAGTGCGGTGTGGAATCCGATGATGCGACAGGTGCGCCTTATCCTGGAGGAATACGAGGAGGCGGTATGCAGGCGCATTAAATGCAGAGATTCACTTGCCTGTTCGTAGGATCCGCCCGTTGGCCTCTCAGTTATAAATACCGGAACTGAGGAGTCGGCTGCTCCTTTCTCGCCACTGCCTTCCTTGCCTCCTTCTTCCCGCCGTTGCCTTAGTCGCCCTTTGAGCCGGACTTCTGTGCACGCGAGAGAAAGGAGAGGAGAGATTGGAACGTACCTTCCACCCCCACGTCCGAGCGCGTGGTACTCCCTGCCCCCATGGCCAAGTACAGCCTGCACGGTCCCGATGCCTGGCTCCCGTCTTCGGCGACCGCCGCGCGCCTGGGAGACCTGGTGGAGAGCGGCCTCCTCCGGCCCATCACCTCCGTCGACCGGCCGGAGTGGGTGGTGGCGCCGCAGGAGCACGCCGAGCCCAATCCGCCGGAGGGCTACGTGGTCAGCTTCGAGGTCTTCCACCGGGCGGGGCTAGGCGCCCCTCCCAACCGTCTTCTGCGCGGGGTCCTCCACCACTACGGCGTGGAGCTTCAGCACCTCACCCCCAACGGTATCTGTCATGCGGTGGTTTTCACCGCCGTGTGTGAAGGGTACCTAGGGATCGAGCCTATTCCACTGGGAGTTGTGGCAACCGCAAGATGGTCAGGACCGGGTGCTGCAGCATCGCCCTTAAGCGGGCAGACAGTTGGATCCCGGCGAAGCTATCATCGAGCCACTCCGGATGGCATTCCGGGTGGTTCTACATGAGGAACGACGACGACTTGCTCCCCGCCTACACCGGGAGGACGATCGACTCGAAGCCCGGCCACTGGAGGTACAGCGTCGAGAAGAAGAAGCAGTCGCGCCTCAGCCACTTGCTTGGCGCGATCGACCGTCTGAAGAAGGCGGGACTCACGGCGACGATCGTCGCGTCGGCTTTCCATTAGCGGCGGGTCGTGCCGCTGATGGCTCAACCTCTACGCCTCGACGAGATGTGCCCGGGGGTCAACCTCATGGGGTGTCGCCTCATGGGGGACGAGCTACCCCCCGAGAGGGTGGCCCGCCGTGTACGTGCCGTCTTCGCGGGCGCGTTCGAGACCGGGAGCGTCGCCAACGTCCCCATGATGCCAGACCAGGGACACGTTCGGATGGTATGATTCCCTTTCTCTGTTAGTGCTCTCGTGTTTGCCTTGTTCGCCTTCTTTGCTTGCGTCCTAACTGCTTTGGGTTCCTTAGGGAGACGTTGTCTTCCGGAAGTCGCTGCCGCCGGTGAAGGAGGAGCAGGGCGACTCCCAGGCGAGGCGCCTCCAAGCCGAGCAGGACAAGAAGACCAAGGACAAGGCCAAGAAGGACAAGGGCAAGAGGGCCTGAGAGAAGCAGGAGCGGGAGCAACGTCGGGCCCGGCAGAGGCGGGCCGGCCTTTCTGAGGAGGAGTCTCCCTCGGAGGAGGATGAGGAAGAGGAGGAGGGAGCAGCGACAGCGAGGTCGAGCCGCAAGGAGGGCTCGAGGAGGAACAAACGGCGCCCGAGCGGCAGTGGGCGGCCGTTGGGACCGGAGGAGGAGAGGGGTCGACGTCGAGGTCGGCCCCTACTGGCGAGATCGAGCCGCGGGGGAGCGCCCCATGGTTTCTCAAGGCGAAGTGCCGCGGCAGACGCACGGGTGATCATCACGATCCCCGTCGGGGGGTCGGTCGAGCATGCCTCCAGCGCCTACCCGGTCGAGTGCACGGGTACCGGGCCCGTCGGCGCAGGAGGAGGCCAGCAGGGGGACGACGGGAGTGTCGTCGGCCCCTGCCCAAGAGACAGTGCCGAGGGCGGCCTCGACCCCCGCCGCGGGCCGCGGGAGGAGTGGCTCCCGGCGCGTTCCGTTCAAGCCCCCGAGCGGTTTGAAGTCCGTCGGCCGGAACCCCATGACTCCGCTGGGGTAAGTTGCTTTCCTGCCGATCGAGTGGCTCGAGTGGGTCAAGTGTTTTTTTGTTGGTTATGACCCGTTCTTACCGTTGCACATGGGTCTCTTTTTCAGGTCGAATCGCTCGACCGAGGGCACGTCCCTCGCCCCAGCCAAGAGGCTGAGGACGGAGGCCGCAGTCGAGGCGACCGTCGAGGCCAGTCCCGCTGCCCCGTCCCCATCGACCCTCACCCCAGAGGCGGCGTGGGCGGCCAGGGCCCGGGAGGCGATGGGGCGAGGGGCGGCGCAGGCCACCACGGAGCTGGCCCAAGCGGGGGAAGAGACGGGTCCACCCGCCCGCGCCGGCGAGGTCCGCCGAAGTGGCGGGTTGTTGACACCGTTTTTCAACACGTGTCAAATGAGCTAAGGCTTGACTGGTCAACAACTGTTCTCTATTGGCATCAGGAAATCTTGAGCCAATATTGCCGATGGGAGTATACTGCGAGAAGGCTAAGTGTGCTGCCGATGGAAGCTGGATGATCCTCGTCGACAAAGGTTGATTGGTGAGGTCGGATAGCTTAAGATATGAAGTTGCTGATGCCAATTGCCGACAGAGGCATTACCGATTGCCGACAGAGGCATTACTGATTGCCGATGAGGAGGTATTGCTGATTGCCGATAAGGAGGCATCGTTGTTTGTCGATGAAGAGTGGTTGCCGATTGTGATAGTGCAAGGTTGCTGATCGGAAAGTGTTGCCGATGCCGATGGGCATGAAATGCCGATGAGTACATCATAACTTAGCATTTAATGTCAGCAGGAGACTGCAGGTGGCCAGAGAAGGAAGTCGCGGATTGGAGGGATCTGCCGATGGAAAGTTTCCATCGAAGAGGAGTATAAGGAAACTGGTGTTTTGTACCAGTATTATTATAGTAGTTTGAGTCCGACTCTTGCATGAGTCGTTTATTTTCCTTTAAAATAGGTGTGTTTGTTTAGAAAATAAATATTGTTATCCGGCTCCTGCGCGAGTCAGTTTCCTTAAAAGTAGGAGTTTGTTTTAGGAAGGATACGTGTCGTATCTTTGTACAACTCTCCATGCGGGAGTATAAATACATGCCCAAGGGCCATGGAAAAGACAATCAATCCCATAAAAAACAAACCAATTTTATTCTTATTCTACTTTTATCGCAATTTACCCTTTATTGCATTAGTTATAGCTTATCAACGAGTTCTTCAAGCTGCGACGGGCTGCATCACCTTGATCTCCGTCAAAATCTTGCAAGTTCCGCGTGGGAGTACCTCTGAGCCTTGGCATCCGGGCGCATCGCTGTTGCCTCGTTCAGCTGTGCTCTAGTTATCCCGATCAAGCCTCAATCCCAGCATCCGGGCGCATCGCCGTTGTCTTGATTGGATCTTGTTCTAGTTACTCTTGATCAATCTGAGCCTTGACATCTGGGTGCATCGCCGTTGTCTCGTTCAGTTTTGTTCTAGTTATCGTCCTTGTCGATTAACTGGTCAAATCGACTTGCACGCCTCCGGAATACCGAGCTTTGGGTAATAGCCCGAGGTGTTCGCAAATCCTGACGCTTTTTGTCTCAACACCTCTTTTGGCACGCTCGGTGGGACCAAATTATATAGATTATATATTTATCATGACTAATCCAGGGATTGTCATTGAAGTCTCCACAGCAGATCTGACAAATCATCAGAAGCAGGCTATGGAGCAGGCAATGGAGGAATACAAGCGCTCATATCTTAGATCCTTCAGCCTAAACGGGATCGGCGAAGCAGTACAGAAGCAAGAACCGCCGTCGCCACGGCAGACTATCTTCTACGCCGATCCTGGTAAAGTACAAGATACGATTAATTATGCATTAAATAATATATTAATTAGCCAATCCAATGTGCTGTCCGATACCGTGTGCAATGCTGTCAAGCAAGCTTTCAAGGGACAGGCACCATATTATGTTGGTCCAGAGTATCGTCAGCTCGGATCGGCATCTGATGCGACTCCATCGGCGGTTCCAAGGGTGTTTGCACCAACGATGAGCCGATCTGCCGATGAGATCGCGCCACCAAGATTAAGCCCAACAAGTACTACTCAGGTGAACACAAATCTGGTGGTTTCAACGATGTCTGGACCTGTGACCCAGAATCAGCCAGCTTCAGCCCACTGTGTGGGGATACGGTATGTCTCCAAGTCTGTCTGCTGATTCCAGATCGGTCCAAGATAACCATGCAGGGTGGAAGGTTCCCATGGCACCGACAGCATCTGTACAGCCGATGGTTCCAATGATACATTATGCTACACCGTCTCCAACGGTGCAGTTGCCAACAGGGAATCTGCAAACGGCAATACCCAGAGTGCCGTACGTCCAACCATCGGCAAGTCACTTGCCGATACAACAAGGCCCAGCAGTTGCGAGTCAACCCGTGGAGGCAATGGTTCTCCAAATTGGAACACTTGTCAATCAAGATAGCTATGCTGTCAATTATCCGACGCCACAAGAACGACAGGCGTCAGCTGGCTATCAGTCATCGACAACTTCTTGGCCGATGCGACAAGGTATGCCGATTGTCAATCAATCTGTATCGGCAATAGCTGCTCAAGTTGTGGTACCCGTGAGTCCAAGCGATCATCCAAGGGTACAACAAGAACAAGCACCCGCCAGTTATCAGTTATCGGCAAGTGCTTGGCCGATGCAACAAGACGTGCTAATCGTTAATCAGCATATATCGGCAAATTCTTTGCCGATGCAACAAGGCGCGTCGAGTGTCAGTCAGCCTGCATCGGCCGTAGCTGCTCAACCTACGGTGGCTACCAATCAAAGCTATCATCCCAGGATACAGGAGTTGCAAGAGCCAGCTAGTTCTCAGCCATCAGCAAATTCTTGGCCGATGCGACAAGGCATGCCGATTGATAATCAGTCTGTATCGGCAATGACTGCTCAAGTTGAGGTGCCCGCAGGTCAAGGTGATCATTCAAGGGTACAAGAACGACAGATGTCAGCCGGCTATCAACCGATGGTAAATTCTTGGCCGATGCAAAGCGTGTCAAATGCCAGTCAGCCTGCATCGACAATAGTTGCCCCGCCCATGGTACTTGCAGATCAGCGTTATCATCTGAAGGTACAAGGGTTGCAAGAGTCAGCTGGTTATCAGCCATCGGTAAGTCACGTGCCGATGACACCTAATGCAGGTTGGATTAGTCAATTACCGATTCAGCAGCAATATGTGCAGCCTGAATACCAAGTGGCAGGGGCTCCGCGGCGTCATCCGACGAGTCTTCAGAATGAAGTATCGGTACATCAACCGATAAGTACTACACTGCAATACTCGCAAGAAAAAGTATACAATGAGACATCGGTACAACAACCGATGAATGTAATAAATATAATGTCACAACGTGAACTAGCAACTGTGCAAAATCACTCATCGGCAACACAGCCAATGCATAGTGTCATCATGACTAGTGTTGTGCATGCACCAATCACCTCAAGTACTTTGACGTCAAGATCTGGAGAGATAGATCAACCTACTCAGCCGGCAAGCATCCAGAATTGCTCATCGGTTAATCAGCCGAGGCACAATATTCAACAGATTGATGCTACTGATGTATCGGTTGCCCCGATTTGCTCACCACAAGGATATGAAGTACATCAACTCACTCGACTAGTGGACGTCCAGGGTGGCCTATCGGTCAATCAACCGACACACAATATTCAACAGACTGCCACTGCAGATATGTCGATTGCTCTGACTTATTCATCACAAAGATATGAAGAGGTGCATCGACCTGCTCCACTGGTTAGTGAGTCTGTACATCGGCAAGATCAAGACACGGAGGTGCTTTTGACCAAGAAAATAGAAGACTCAGATTCGGACGAAGGGCCGAGTATCGGTGTTGCTGAATTTGAAACATTCACCTTTGACATCACGAGGCCGATCAGGATGTTAAATCATCCGAGCCTGAGGAGACTTGGAGTGCAAAGGTGCTTTTTGTTGGACAGGGGGCTCCGAATCAGATGAGGAAGCGAACATCGGCACTGTTGAATGGGTGAAAGATGAGGAGCCAGTACCTTGTGCGCTCGACCAGAAGAAGATTGGGAAGTTCACCTTCGATGTCACGAAGGCCGACGAGATGTTTGACTTATTTCTTCAGGAAGGGCGAATTAAGCTAGCCCTTAATCAAGTAATTCCATCGGCCGAGGAACTCAAGAAGACCAGGTACTGCAAGTGGCACCATGCAACTTCTCATAGTACCAACGACTGCAAAGTGTTCAGGCAGCAGTTGCAGTCGGAAATTGATTCTGGACGAATCCAATTTGAAAATCCTAAAGTCCAGAAACCGATGGAAATTGATCAGCGCCCGTTTCCAAATAATATGGTGGAAGTTAGTGGAAAGACTAAACTGCTAACATCGGAGGCTGCCAGAAAAAAACATCGGTAGATCCTGATCATCGAGTGGCTAAACGTGATGTAGGAAAATTTGCCGATAACAGGAGAGGCAAGAGAGTTGCTGATGAAGGTAGCAGTACCAATAGGGCTCCTGGCGTTGTGATTACTCATAAACAGCCAAGGAAGGAGTATCGGCAATTGCAAAAGGAGCGACATCGGCAGGAAGAGAAGGAACAGGAATGGCTTCGGCAGAGGAACCATTGGAGGTGTCCCTTCTTCATCCACTGTTGGGAAGAAGGCATTAAGCTACCTACTGCCGATAACTGTCCTGAATGCAACGGGTATTATACTGCCGATCGGTCAGTTAAGAAACCTTGTTTTGATGATCGGGCATCCAGGTATGCCAAGCCACTCAGAGAGAAGAGGTCGGTACATGACCGGCTGGGGGGCAAGCTTAGTGCCCATAGCAGGCTTGGTGGGCAGGTTGATCCAGAGAACGGGGAGCGGACCGAGGCAAGAACACCCAATGAGGAAGTGTTCTCCAGAGATTCAAACATCGGGAAAAGGGCCGATGCAAACAATGAGAGACGACACCAACCCGTCTGGAAAACCAAACTCCCTCAGTGGTGCCCTAAGGGTCTAACGAAGACCCAAAAAAGAAGAATTCAGCGCGAGTGCCGTAATGATTTATGTGATACTGGAATTCCTTTAAAGGAAAAGCAGTAGAGGCCGAAGTGCGAGGATAGAAGTCCATCGGCAGAGGGCAATATATTGCCGATGATCTAGCCGGAGTCAAATCTTGGACCTATTGGCTTGGGGGCCGTATTCGGCAAACTAGCGATTTCAGTTATCATACTTGGGGGCACCTGCCGATGGTTTGTGTGTGAAACGCCGTACTGCCGATGAATTCGTTAACTGCCAGAGGAAGATGGTTGTAAGAATGATTCTGCCGCTCTTGCTTACGACTAAGTATAGGGTGCGCGCGTTCTGGGAGTTACTCCTTGAAATTTCTTTGGTGGGTTTATCGGCATAATCCTAATTCTGTTCCGATGGAAACACGAAAACTCGTTGCCAATTATTGCTACAATTGGGCTGAATACCTGGCTCCGCTAAAGGTTGGGATTACTCGAAGAAGATTTTAGCCGATTCGGTAAGTCATAGTATCGGTAATGGTTGCCGATGACTAGGTGAAAGAGTTTGCCGATGGTACTCTGGTATGGAGGTCGATTTTACCGATTGGAACTAAGTTCTAGGCTTGGAAGATGGTTTCCTAATCAGGTTCTTATCGGATAAGACAGTTTGCTCCCAGCAATGCCTACGTTCTAGGAACTCTCGAAGGAGTCGACATACAGCGTGCTCGTTTGAATGCCGATCATAATACATCGGTAAAAGCATGTAAGCATTATATTACAAGACCCAAAATCAAGTATCAAAATTGCATTCTTGCCGATACAACAGGCGGATTACAACAAAGAG
Organism: Microstegium vimineum; assembly: GCA_022036555.1. Lineage (NCBI taxonomy): Eukaryota > Viridiplantae > Streptophyta > Magnoliopsida > Poales > Poaceae > Microstegium > Microstegium vimineum. The sequence continues at coordinate 47,298,568 of CM039132.1, forward strand.
TGGATGGTTGATATCGCACGTAGGCGGATTTGTTCTATCTCATCCATCTCTTTGGCATCGGCATCAGCAGAGCCCTCGACTGACTTGATCCTCTTCTTCCACAAGATGGCTTGTTGGGCGTTCTGGTCCCTTTCTTGCCGCAGGACCTTGATGGTATCGAATAGTTGGGTTTTCTGCTGATTGGCAATGGTCAAAGCCTCCTCGACCCTTTGTAACTCAGCTAATAACTTTTCTTTCTTGGCCGATAGCTGAGTGATCTCTTGATCGAGGCCGTTGATGGAGACTTCTGCTTGGCCGATGCCCTTGTGCTTCTCATTGAATTTAAGCTTCTCTTCCTCGCTCTTGGATTGGGCGGCCCTATCGGCAATGCGACAGGAAAGCCGCTAGTACTGGACTTGCTTGATGTCGAGGAAGGTTGCTTGGAGAAGGATTTCTGCCATATCGGCAGGGAGATGGCTTTGGATATCCTTGAAGGTGATCCTTGCTGCCGATGAGTCCTGAATGAGCTGGGACGTATCTTGTAGCAGTAAGGAGAGCAATTCTTCAAGCTTGGACTTGATCTCTGACGATAATGCTGGAACAGAGCTCTCCTCCTCCTCATCGTCGTCAGGGATGTCGACTGCAAAATAAAATAGGCTGTCCGCTTGAATGCGGCCTTGGCGTTCATCTTCATCCCGAGGGTTAAGACTAAAGGAGAAGAGACTGTCTGGAGAATCCTGAACCTGAAAATGAAAAAGTTAAAGTGTGCCGATCATGACACTACTATGCGTTTTTAGATAACCGACTTACCATCTTGAAGCGGACTTCTTTCCCAGGATTTGGCATACTAGATGGCCCAGCCTCGTCTTGGACATCGACAGCAGTTGCCGATGACTGAGCTTCTGCTAGGGGAGCAGTCGACGCCGTTGGTGATGGTAGTGTTGTCGCTGGTGTTGCTTCCGGCGTGATACCTGGTTGTGGCGGTGATACCGCTCTTTCACCAGGAGCTTCGGTTGATGGTGCCGATGCCGATGTTGCCTTTGCCGCTATGACGGGCGGAGCCATCTCATCAGCAACTTCGGCTGATGGTGCCAATGCCGATGTTGCCTCAGCTGCTACAGTGGGTTGAGTCGCCTCATCGGGAACATCGGCTGATGGTGCCAATGGCGATGCCGTCTCTATTGTAGTGGGTATAGTGATCTCCTGATCGGAGATGTCATCCATCGGGTGATCGAGAGTTGGGGTTGCTGACAGTCCTGCCAATGGCGCAGTGGTAGTGGGCGGCACAGTTGAAGTCGATGGTGAGGATGGACTGGCCAGCCTCAAGCGCCTTTTCCTTCTTGGCGCAGCAGTAGGAGATCCAGCCCGTTTCGACGACTGGGGGGCATTGGCAGCCTGACTTGAAGGTACTTGTCTGCTGGGAGCAGCTGCCGATGACCTCATAGCCTGAAAATATTCAATGCAAGTTATACAAAGTGAATATTGCCGATTAGACAGTATATAATTGGTATGAGTGAGGATGAGTTTACTGCAAACACCCGCGTCAGGGCAGCAGCATCGACCGATGTAGCCTTGGCTTTTGCAGGTGTCGATGTAGGTACCTGTTGAGGAGTGAAGGCAGCTAACGTGGGGCCCTTGTTACCGATGAGTGATACGGGGCTCATCATTCGGAGCTTGAAGGGCTTGCCACTCCTGCTCATCGGAGGAATCAGATCGTCGACCTGCTAAGTGGGAAGGGGTCAGATGCCGATGACGGGGGTAAAGTAATAAGGAATGCATCGGAATAAAACTTACTGCGTCATCGGGGACGATGTGATTGGCGTCAATCATGGGCCGATAGTAGTGCGACGACTTGGCAAACAGCTGACACCTCCATTCTTGCCACCAGGACTTGTACTCATTCGTAATGAAGGAAGTTGGTGACCAGGAGGACAGGTCAAGGTCTGACACATCGGCATTGGGAGGAAGGTTGACAACCTTGTTCTAGTCCAGAGCACTGGAGAATGTCTGCCTAGGCTTCACTACCTTGGAGTAACAAAGCTTGATCGACAGTTGACCGAACGCCAGTTGTCTTGCCGCTACTGATGGGTAGTAGAACTCAAATGATGGAGGGGCGTTCTTTCCCGATCCAAAGATGTTCACTGGAATAGCTCGGTGAGTGATGCTGGCCTTCATAATTATCTGGTTCTCAGGCACATTCCCATCGGTAAGGTTAAATACAGTGGGAACTGGTTGTCTTCATCGGCATATGGCCACCAGAGCCGTTCTGTGGCAGGAATTCCGTTGTAGAACTTCTGAAAAAACATGCCGAATTGTTCAACATCGGCATCGGTCCCGGGCAACACTATAATGGCCTCTCCAAAGTTGAGTGGAGGGCGCGTTGCCGATTCATCCTCTCCATACTGGTAGTCTTCCGATGTGTCTCTCGGGAATCGTTGGGCGAACAAGTCAAACTGAAGCGCTTTCTGCATCTGTGCGTTCAGCCACATGTTGATAAACCACCAGGGACCTCCGAGGTTGCCGATGTGCTCACCTAGTAGTAATTTCTGGGATATTTGATGGAGCAGGCGATATGCCGATCCTAGAAGATATCTGCCTAGGGAAGTCTTGTCCCATCGGCAAGTAGCTCGGCTGCTGGAAGATACATGGTAGTTGGTCCAACTGCCCTACCGCAGAAAATGAATTTGTCCAGCTACATATTCAGGAAGGTGGCATGCTCTCTCTGGTTTACCGATCCTGTTTTCTGGCATTCCTGAATATAACCCGTCCAAACCGCCGATGTTCCGAGTGTTTACTCTGTGCTCAGCTTTCCTATTGAATAAGGAGAAGGTATCGGCAGAAGAGACGTCTAAGCCGGTCAGCATGTGGACATCGGCAAGAGTGGGGGTGGCTGGTCCATGTCGGAATAAGAAGACATTCATCGTGTCCGACCAGAAATAAGAGGCAGCTATTAACATGTTCTCGTTTCTCTCCATATCAGCAATGGAGAGTCTGATACATTGGTCCAAGCTGCGCTCTTGCCAATAAACTTGCTGCGCCCTAGCAACCCTGAGGTACCAGTTTTTCCATCCCTTAGTAGGCTTGGGCCATGATCGGAAAGCGTCCTTCCACAGTCCTAAACTGAAGCATTCAGATCTGAATGGGATCCGATTGATTTCCGCATTGATTAAGAAGCTGGGATCAGGATTGCCCATGGGGCCTATGCAGCTGAAGGTGGAACCAGTAAGTGGGATCACTACCTTGTTATACAGTTCCTAGGGTTCGAAGGAAAGAAGGGGAGAAATCAGAAAAAGAACAGGAATAAATCCAGATTTGTGCGAGAAAAGAACCAGCGGAAGGTTGGGTTGGAAAGGAAATAGATCTCACCTTGGGGATGTCAACTTGGATCGCCATTAGAGTCAAGGGAGTGCTTGCAGTTCGTTCTTGGTTGCGGAGAAGGACTGTTGCTCGAGCTTGTGTTCTTCGAGGGCGCGGCTGGAGGTTGAAGACGAAGGCAGGAAAATGAAAGTGAAAATGAGCTCGGGGTAAAAAGGTAGTGTGAATCCCGGTAACTTTTATAAGTTTTCTCAGGGGTATTTTGGGGTTGCGGTACACGCTGTGCAGGAATGTGGAGAGGCCCGCAGTAGATACGCGCGGTGATCGAGGTGGTCTGCAACTGTTTGTGCTACAATCGAGGGATTTTATTTTTAAATTGCAGTTCCACACGCGGAGATCGAGGAAATTGTGCATCTTTCTCGGAGGTAACGGCTACAACAACGGCTACAGTGGAGAGAATTTTGGCACGTAAAGTATTATACGTTCCGAAACTGGGGGGCATGTGTTGACACCGTTTTTCAACACGTGTCAAATGAGCTAAGGCTTGACTGGTCAATAGCTGTTCTCTATCGGCATCGGGAAATCTTGAGCCAATATTGCCGATGGGAGTATACTGCGAGAAGGCTAAGTGTGCTGCCGATGGAAGCTGGATGATCCTCGTCGACAAAGGTTGATTGGTGAGGTCGGATAGCTTAAGATATGAAGTTGCTGATGCCGATTGCCGACAGAGGCATTACCGATTGCCGACAGAGGCATTACCGATTGCCGATGAGGAGGTATTGCCGATTGCCGATAAGGAGGCATCGTTGTTTGTCGATGAAGAATGGTTGCCGATTGTGATAGTGCAAGGTTGCTGATCGGAAAGTGTTGCCGATGCCGATGGGCATGAAATGCCGATGAGTACATCATAACTTAGCGTTTAATGTCAGCAGGAGACTGCAGGTGGCCAGAGAAGGAAGTCGTGGATTGGAGGGATCTACCGATGGAAAGTTTCCATCGAAGGAGTATAAGGAAACTGGTGTTTTGTACCAGTATTATTATAGTAGTTTGAGTCCGACTCTTGCATGAGTCGTTTATTTTCCTTTAAAATAGGTGTGTTTGTTTAGAAAATAAATATTGTTATCCGGCTCCTGCGCGAGTCAGTTTCCTTAAAAGTAGGAGTTTGTTTTAGGAAGGATACGTGTCGTGTCTTTGTACAACTCTCCATGCGGGAGTATAAATACATGCCTAAGGGCCATGGAAAAGACAATCAATCCAATAAAAAACAAACCAATTTTATTCTTATTCTACTTTTATCGCAATTTACCCTTTATTGCATTAGTTATAGCTTATCAACGAGTTCTTCAAGCTGCGACGGGCTGCATCACCTTGATCTCCGTCAAAATCTTGCAAGTTCCGCGTGACAGTACCTCTGAGCCTTGGCATCCGGGCGCATCGCTGTTGCCTCGTTCAGCTGTGCTCTAGTTATCCTGATCAAGCCTCAATCCCAGCATCCGGGCGCATCGCCGTTGTCTAGATTGGATCTTGTTCCAGTTACCCTTGATCAATCTGAGCCTTGACATCTGGGTGCATCGCCGTTGTCTCGTTCAGTTTTGTTCTAGTTATCGTCCTTGTCGATTAACTGGTCAAATCGACTGGCACGCCTCCGGAATACCGAGCTTTGGGTAATATCCCGAGGTGTTCGCAAATCCTGACGCTTTTTGTGTCAACACGGGTGAAGCCGTGCCCGCCCACCTGTCGGAGGGAGGCACACCCAGGGCCTCGGAAGGCCCAGGGTCGGCGTCGACGGCGGTCGTGACCGAGGGGGTCGAGCTCCAAGCCGCCGCGGAAGTGGAGGTGGTCAACTTGACCATCGCCGGCGAGGGAAGGACACCGGAGCGCCCAGCGCCGAGGCCATGGCCCGAGAGCCTCGCGGCTCGGGAGGCGCGTCTGCGACTCGAGCGCGAGGGCGCGGCCGCTGCCGCGTCTAAGGGCCCTTCGCCGGCGGAGATCTTCGTCGAGGGGGCCTCGGCACCAATGCCAGAGGTCGAGGAGGGGGGGTCGGGCTGAGCAACCCGAGGCGACACCCGCGGCGGAGATGGCGGGGATGTCGATGATGGCCACTGCCGAAGAGGTAGCCGAGATGGTGGCGGAACTGGTGGACCCGGCCGAGATGGCCGCAGCGGCGGCCTCTTCGTCGGGACCGGGGTCAGCTCAGCTTTGCTTCGAGGTCGGGCAATCATCGTCTCGAGGTAATTCGTCTTCTAACTTAGTCGACCCGTAGTGGATCTGCGGCGCTAGGTACTAATCGTTTGTCTTCTTCACCGCGTAGGGTTGTTCTCCCGGCCGAGACTTCTCCTGCCCATGGGCGATGGCTCGGAGGGACCGGCGGCGTCCTCGCAGGGTGGTCCCGAGGTTGGGAGAGCCCAGCTCAAGGGGGCTTCTCCCTTCCCTACTCTGACGGAGAGGGTGGCGCGCCACGGGGGCGGCCCTGAGATGCGCTAGGGCATCATGCGGGAGGTCCAGGAGAGGATCGACCGCCGCAGCGGGTTCTGGGGACAAGAGCCCCTCGAGCTGGCCGACTCTCGAGACCCCGGGCGCATCCTCCTCAAGCTCGACGACTAGGCCGAGCTCGGGGAGTGGGAGCACCTGGAGGAGTTCCGGGCGTGGCTCGAGCACGCAGTGCGCCTGACCGCGGAGGTTGCTTCCATGGACCTGCACCGGGGGATGGAGGTGAGCTTCGTTCTTCCTCTGATTTTGCTTGGGTTACCTGACTATTCTTTTCTGACAACCTTCCTTTTCATCCCTGTCAGACGTTGAGGGCGAGGTCCTACGATAAGTCCCAATTCATCCTCCGGGCGTAGGAGCAGCTTCCTGCCCTTCGCACTTCGCTGGAGAAGGCGGAGGCTGAGGCCGCCCAGGCAAAGCCGAGGCGGCAGCCGCGCGAGAGGAGGCCAAGGCCGCCCAGGAGGATGCCTCTTGGGCGCGGTCGAGGGCCGAGGCCGAGGTCGCCTAGGCGAGGGCCGGGGTGGTGGCTGCGTAGGAGGCTGCCCGGGCTGCCCAGGAGACGATGCAGTCGAGGGTCGAGACAGCCCTCAAGGCGGTCATCGACGTCGGGCAGCTGCGGGATGCTGCCCAGGAGGCCCAGCGCAAGGCGGAGGAGGAAGCTGCCCGGTTGAAGGAGGAGCTGGCCGGGCAGCTGAGAGCATCCGAGGGCTCCAGGGGGACGTCGATGCTGTCTCCCGCGAATGCGATGCGCTGAGCGTCGAGGGGGAGAAGGCCCGAACCCGGATCGCCTCTCTGGGGGTGGTGGCGGCCAACCAGAAAAGAGCCCTCGATGACGCAGGCAAAGTCATCGAGGACCTCCAGGCTAAAGTCGGCGACCAGGCCGCAGAGCTTATCGATGTCCGCCACCGCCTCGAGGGGACCGAGCAGGGCTACGCCACCCATGCAGGCACATGCTGAAGGTAAGTTTTTTTGAAGTGTTGCTGAGTCTGCCTGGTCTCGACCCTTTTCCTGCTTTTTTGGTTTTGACCGGGTTATGCGCTTGTTTTGGCAGAGCTCGCAACGGAAAAGGCGTGAGCCCACGAGGACCTGACCAGTCTTCAGGGCCTCCTCGGGGTGGAGGCGGGCCTTAACGAGAGGCTCGAGGGCGCCATCTCCTCCTTCTGCGACGACCTCGGAGTCGAGTCGGAGCCGGGGGTTGAGGGCGACGCGCGAGGAGACTCCCTTCTGCGCCACTTTTACTCCATGACGCAGGAGGTGACAGAGCAAGTCCGTGTTGCCCTGCACGCGGGCGTGAAGCGGGCGCTCGCGGTCGTCCGCTCAGGCTACATCTACGACCTCAGCGTCATCGCCAGCGGGTTCGTCACCGACCCGAGGCTGACTAACGAAGAGAACGTTGCGAGGTGCCATGAGCTGATCGAGGCCGCGGAGGTGCCCGGAGGCGAGCTGGCGAAGCTCTTCGAGCCGGAAGTGCTCCCTTCGGTGGATGGAGATGGCGCCGAGTAGCTCTAGGCCTGCGAGCCAAATCTGGACAAGAAGGTCCATGTAATAGTTTAGCTTTTGTAATGATACGATGTCGAGCCCTCGAGGGCTTCTTATGTTTAAATGCACTTTGTTCGAGAATGCGTCTGGTTATTTTTATTCCTCGAGCTGTCCCTATTTCTCTTTGCCTGAGTCGTTGCCTATGGACTAAGTGTTCGACGCACGCTCGTATCCCTGGAGGGGGAGCGAGTGGGGATACTATAGCCCTGAGGCGTAGTAGAGGCCCTGGCTCGACGGCCCTCGACCCTTAGGGAGTTCGAGGCATTTTTTACTTAGCCGTGAAGCGTGCTCGAGGCGAAGATCGAGAGGGAAAGCCAAGTTTCGAAAAAAACGTTCGGGTTTTTAGAGGACTTAGGAGGGGGGTCCCCCCCCTTGTCAGCCCCTGAGGGAGGCTTGACTTTGCCGAAGCAGAGTCGAGGCTACCTTAGAGTTATGAACGAATGTAGAATGTATTTGGAGAACATTTTACTCATTCACGATGCGATAAGTGTACATAATGCGGGAAATGTACAAGGCGTCGAGGCTTTAGGGATAGAAACAACGTAGTTGTTCGATGTTCCACGCGTTGGTGAGGATCTCGCCCTTTTCGTTCTTCAGCTTGTAAGTGCCGGGCTTCAGCACCTCTGCCACGATGAAGGGTCCCTCCCAAGGTGGCGTCAGCTTGTGACGTCCCTTGTTGCTTTGTCGGCGGCGCAGAACGAGGTCGCCGACGTCGAGGTCCCTTTTGCGTATGTTTTTGTCGTGGTAGCGCCGGAACGTCTGCTGGTACTTTGCCGACTTGAAGAGGGCCACGTCTCGGGCTTCCTCGAGCTAGTCGAGGGATTCCTCTCGGGCTGCTGTGTTGGTTTGCTCGCTGTAGGCTTTTAGTCGAGGGCACCCGTATTCGAGGTCGGTGGGGAGGACAGCCTCGGACCCATAAACCAAGAAGAACGGGGAGAACCCCGTGGCTCGACTTGGTGTCGTTCGGAGACTCCATAGGACAGCGGGCAGCTCATCGACCCATCTCTTGCCATGTCTGTTCAGCCGATCGAAGATCCTTGGCTTGAGGCCCTACAGAACCATACCATTGGCGCGCTCGACCTGGCCGTTAGTTCGAGGGTGGGCGACTGCAGACCAATTCACCCTGATGTGGTGGTGGTCACAGAAGTCCAGGAACTTATGGCCGGTGAACTGAGTGTCGTTGTCGGTGATGATGACGTTGGGGACCCCGAAGCGGTGGATGATGTCAGTGAAGAATAGCATGGCTTGTCGAGACTAGATGTTGGCGATGGGTCGAGCCTCTATCCACTTCGAGAACTTGTCTACAGCCACAAGGAGGTGGGTGTGGCCACCGTTGATTCTCTTCAGGGGTCCAACCATGTCGAGCCCCCATACTGCGAACGGCCAGGTTATGGGTATCATCTGAAGAGCTTGGGTGGGTAGGTGGGTCTGCCTGTCGTAGAATTGGCATCCCTTGCAAGATCGGATGAGTCTGGTAGCGTCGGTGATGGCTGTCGACCAGTAGAAGCCTTGTCGAAAGGCGCTTCCTACCAGTGTTCTTGGCGCCGCGTGGTGGCCGCAAGCCCCCGAGTGTAGGTCCTTCAGTAGTGCCCTCCCCCCTCGAGGGTGAGGCAACGTTGAAGTACCCCGGTAGGGCTGCGTCGGTACAGCTCGCGGCCATCCCCATACAAGATGTAGGTTTTGGCACATCGGGCTATATGGTGGGCTTCGGTGCGGTCCTCAGGGAGCTCGCCTCGTATTAGATACTCGAGGTAGGGTGCGCGCCAATCCATCGAGGGGGTTGGCGTCGCGGCTATCCCGTCGATCTCCATGACTTCTTCCCCGTTCGAGGGGGGATAGGTCGACGGACGGCTCATGAAGGTCCCTCTAGAAGACGTCGGGATGTACTGTTCCTCGAGTGGATGCGATTTTGGCCAGCTCATCAGCAGCTTCGTTGTATCGGCGGGCGATGTGGTTGAGCTCGAGGCCGTAGAACTTGTCTTTGAGCTTTCGGAGCTCCTTGCAGTAGGCTTCCATCTTGGGGTCATGGCAGCTCGAATCTTTCATCGCTTGGTCGATTACCAATTGCGAGTCCCCCCGAACGTCGAGCCGTCGGACCCGAGCTCGATGGCAATGCGCAGACCGTTGACGAGGGCCTCGTACTCGTCTACATTGTTGGAGGCGGGGAAGTGGAGACGGATGATGTAGCGCATGTGAACCCCGGAGGGTGATACGAATATCAATCCGGTGCCTGCCCCGTCTTCATCAACGATCCGTCGAAGTACATGGTCCAGAGCTCGGTCCGAACTTGTGCTGGGGTAGTTGGGTGTCGGTCCATTCTGCAACGAAATCCGCTAATACCTGAGACTTGATGGCCTTCCGAGGGGCGTAGGAGAGAGTTTCCCCGATGAGCTCGACTGACCACTTGGCGATTCTTCCAGACGCCTCCTGGTTCTGGAATATCTCTCCGAGGGGGAAAGATGAGACCACAGTGACCGGGTGGCCTAGGAAGTAGTGTTGGAGCTTGCGCCGAGTGAGGACGATGGCGTACAACAGCTTCTGTATGTGGGGGTATCTCGTCTTAGTCTCGGAGAGTACCTCGCTCATGAAGTAGACAGGCCTCTGAACCGGCAGGGCATGTCCTTCTTCCGCCCTCTCAACCACCACGGCAGCGCTGACTACCTGGGTAGTTGCCGCGACATAGAGTAAGAGGGGCTCGGCTGGGCTTGGGGGCACCAAGACAGGTGGCGAGGTGAGCAAGGCCTTGAGCTTGGAGAGCGACTCCTCGGCCTCGACGGTCCACGAGAAGTGTTCCGTTTTCTTCAGGAGGCGGTAAAGGGGTAGTGCCTTTTCTCCGAGCCTTGAGATGAACCGGTGAGGGCGGCGAGGCACCCCGTGACCCTTTGCACGCCTTTAAGGTCGTTGATCAGGCCCATCCTTGTGATTGCGGTTACCTTCTCAGGGTTAGCCTCGATCCCGCGTTGGGAAACTATGTACCCTAGGAGCATGCCTCGAGGAACTTCGAAGACACACTTCTCAGGGTTTAGTTTTATGCGATTTGCCCTGAGGGACCCAAACGCGATCTCAAGGTCCCCGACCAGGTTCCCGACTGTTTTGGATTTGACCACGATGTCATCGACGTAGGCCTCGACGGTTGGCCCTATGTGTTTCCCGAAGACATGGAGCATGCATCGCTGATACGTGGCCCCGGCGTTTCGCAAACCGAAGGGCATAGTGAGGTAGCAAAACATGCCAAAGGGGGTGATGAAGGAAGTCACGAGCTGATCGGACTCCTTCATCTTTATTTGGTGGTAGCAAGAATACGCATCAAGGAAGGAGAGAGTTTCACATCCCGCAGTGGAATCTACTATTTGATCGATACGTGGTAATGGAAAAGGGACCTTGGGACATGCTTTATTTAAACTAGTGTAGTCTACACACATCCTATCCTTCCCATTCTTTTTCTTGACAAGTACAGGATTAGCTAACCATTCGGGATGATGTACCTCCTTGATGAATCCGGCCTTCAAAATCTTGTCGACCTCCTCCCCGATGATCCTGCGCTTCTCCACGTCGAAACGGCGCAGCCGTTGCTTCACCGGTTTGGATCCGGCCTGGATGACCAAGGAGTGCTCGGCGACCTCCCTCGGAATGCCCAGCATATCCGAGGGGCTCCATGCAAACACGTCGGCATTCGCACGGAGAAAGTCGACGAGCACGGCTTCCTATTTGGGCTCGAGGGTGGCGTTGATCGTCAGCACCTTCCCGTCCGCGTGGCTGGGGTCGAGCGGGATGGTCTTGGTGTCCTCCGCAGGCTTGAAGTTGCCGGCGTGTCGCTTGGGGTCGGGGATCTCCTTGGCAAGGTCGTTGAGGGGCGCAAGGATGGCCGACTCCTCGATGGCTTCAGCGTTTTCCACGCACTCGACGTCGCAGTCGTATGCGTGTTCGTAGGAGGTGCCGACGGTGATGACCCCCATGGGCCCTGGCATCTTCAGCTTGAGGTAGGCATAGTTCGGGATCGCCATGAACTTGGCGTACCCTGGTCGACCGATGATGGCGTGGTAGATGCCACGAAATGCAACCACCTCAAAGTTCAGCTCTTCCTTTCGGAAGTTCGAGGGGACGCCGAAACAAACGGGTAGCTTGACGCGGCCGATCGGGAGTGCCTTCTTTCCTGGGACGACCCCGTGGAATCCTCCCGCGCTGGGCAAGAGTTCGGTCCTCGGGATCCCCAGGAGGTCAAGGGTCGCGGCGTAGATGATGTTGAGGCTGCTTCCCCCATCCATGATTACCTTCGTGAGGCGGGTATTGGGTACGATCGGGTCAACGACGAGCGGGTAGACCCCTGCGTTGGGGACGTGCTCGGGGTGGTTGTCCTGGTCGAAGGTGATCGGCGTGTGTGACCAGTCGAGATATCGAGGAGCTTGGGATCAAACTGAGAATACCTCTCGACGCTCCCTCTTACGCTGACGCGTGCTGAGTCGAGTCAAGGGTCCCCATAGATCATGTAGCAGTCGTGAATCTCGGGGAAGCCCCCGTTCTTGCCGTCGTCCCCGTCGTGCGGATCCCCCTTCTTGTTGTCTTCCTTGAAGCCAAGAGAGTTGAAGTGCTTCTTGAGCATGCGACAGTCCTCGAGACGGTGGTTGGCCGGTCCCATATGATAGGGGCAGGGCTCCTTCAGCATCTTGTCGAAGACGCCCCGTCGAGAGGGGCCCCTCGAGGCTTCTTCTTTTCTACCGCAGCGACAAGATCATTGGGCTCAACATCGGGCTCGGCGTTGCGACGACCCGGCTGGTTCTTCTTTTTCTTCTTCTTGCTGTTGTTGTCGTTGTTGTTGTTCTTGGGCCCATTGTTCCTCTTGGGCCCGTTGTTCGAGCCCCCGGGCTCGTCCGCCTTGGCCTTGCCCTTGTCTGGGGTGTGACACCCTGTGTCAAGCTTGCATTAGGATCATCATTAACCACTAAGCGCAAGCATTTCATTGCATTCATGTTTGCATGTGCTATCATTTCATGTGTGTGTGTTATAATGTTTTGAAACTAGAATTTAATAGGTGTTTGTGCTTAATCTTGTGATCAACCTGTTTAGATAAACCTTGCTATGCTTAGAGTAAAGTATGGTTTGTTTTATGTTTGTTTACCCTGCTTAGTGAAGGTTAGTTTATCTGTTAAAGAAATAAAGTAATTCTTTTCCTAATTAGCTTAAATAAGTTTTTAACCCTTAACTCTTGAACTAATAGTTTTCAGAATTTATGATCTACATGAAAAAGGTAGAGAATAATATTCTGAACAACTTTGGTTTAAGTGTCAAAACTTAATTTGGAGTTTTTGAAACTGTTTTAAAGCTAATTCAGTTTGTATCAAATAAAAGAAAAATGGGAAAAAGAAAATCAGGACCGGAACAGGTCGAGTACCGCTTTCGGCCCGCTCGGCCTCGACCACCGCTCGATAAGCGGGACGGACCGAGGGTCGATCGAACGACTCCCGGGCCCGAGGCTCGATCGGCCAGTCGATCGACCTCTCCCCTCGACTTCGACCCCTTGACGTGACGGGCATAGGCTCGAACGAACGACCCCGCGTAGGAGGCTCGACCGAGCAGGACGCTCGATCAGCCAATCGACCCCCCTCCCGCGCGCTCACCCGCACGCACGTGCCGCGCACGCCCACACGCACTCACCCGACCGCGGCTGAATCGTACGTCGGCGTCGTCTGCCGCGTGGCCGACGATGCCTGACCGCGGAGGTTGAACACGCCATCGCCGCCGCTGCGGCCCTGCACCGACATCGATGTCGCCGACAACCGCTCGCTCTGTCGCAGTCGCGTCCGCACTCGCGCCCGCGCTAACGGCGCTAGGACCCAGCCTGCACCGTTTTCCCGCCGCTGACGCCCTGCTTCGCCGCCGCAGACCTGCCAGCCGCATTGCCGCACGCCGCGCCGTCGTTTCGCAGTAACGCCGCCGCATGTGCCGCGTCCGATCAGCTCTACGCCTCGTCGAATTCGCAATCAAACGCGAATCCGCGCTAACGGCGCGTCGACCAAGTCTTGCTCCGCTCTCGCACACCGCAAGCACGCCATCGCCGCTGCCACCGCCGCACCATCGCATCACGGCCCCACTGGCCACGCCGGTCGGCCATGACCGTGCAAAGATGAGCGCCTATACCTTCTCCACTTCACACACTCGTCCGCACTCATCCTCACTCGCTCGCGTTGTCTCTGTTCTCGCTGCACCGAGCGCCAACGGCATCGCAAGCGCCCCCTTCTCAAATCCACCACCACCCGAGCTTCTCCGCTCGATCCATCTTGCACTAGCTTTCTCCTTCGCCCCGCACACACGCTGCTCGCCTCGCTTTCACCAGCCGAGCACTCTAGTCGCCGGAACGCCTCCGCCGTTCCTTGGCCCCGAGTCGCCACCGCACCGACCAAACAGTGTTCACCCCTCACCGTCTCGCCCCCGACGCCTCCATCTTCGTGGAAGATTCACCGGAGCCAGCAGAGGTGAGAACGCCTTTCCCTAGCTCCAGTTCGACCTGTTTTAGCACAGCACCGTTGGCCGTGCGCCATTGTCACCGCCGCGGAGCTTGCACGTGGCCAAAGTTCCACAGAGCCCCTCGGGCTCAACTAACCCTCAAGCCGCACTCACCACATCGCCACGATGCTCACGCAACCTTGCGCCGAGCCTTGCATCGCCGGTGATCACGTCGCCGTGTCGCACCGTCGTGCTACACCGCCACCGCACGCCGCGGACCACTTTCACGGTCGCGCCAGTTCAACCAACTCCACCAGTGGATGCGCGTCATCGTCCTGAGTCTAGCACACCCAACCCCACCGTCAGAGACCTCACCGTCGGCGAGAACGCGCCAGTCAGCGCCATCCTCTGTTCCCTGCTCGATGGTAGATGGACCTCGAGTTAACCGAGGGCCCCGCCTGTCAGCTGTCTCACATGCCTCTGTGTGTATCGAGCCGGTTTCCGAAATAATTTCCTATTCTTATTTTCAGTAATATGCTAATGCTTGTTTAATTTATATCTAGAGTTTGGTGAATCCTAAAGTGGTGAAATTAGTTTTGTTAGACTCTTTATGTGATGATCTGTCTGTTGTATTTATATAAATGTTTTTGGAGAATGTCTTCAGTACTAATGTTTAATTAGTTGTTTTCTGCATATATCAAAGATACTTGTGTTCCTGCTTTAAAATGGTCAAATAAAAATGTAAGGTTTTTATGTTAGCTCTGTTATCCTGTGTAGAAGCTAGGAAAAATATAACATGCCATGTTTCTGTGAAAATTTTAATTATCATCTATTAAAATGTGTTTCTGCTGTTTTCTTAGATTAATTCCTGTGATAAATATGTGCATGTATAAATTATGGAACTTTCCTGATAAATATGTTTTTAAGTATAGTTTCTGCTAAAAATAAGTTATAGCATGTTTTACCTTGTTAGCTAGCAGCTCTAGTTCTAAGTGGCTTTGTGGTAGTTAGTTGGTTAAATGCTTAGAATCTCTTTTAGTGTGCTAAACCTTGTGCAAGCATCATCCCTGCACCATTTAGTTATTTATTTATGCATTACAATCATTTAGGATCCGTGGAGGAACATCAGGAGCCAACCCCTGAGACAGAAGTCCAGGAGGTGCAGGAGCTAAACGAGGAGTACCACAAGCTCGACACTAACCTCCCGAGTGCCCTGACCACCAGCCTCCACCTTCACTCAAGGCAAGCCCCGGAGCATTCTTAAGCCTCCCAGTATTTACAAATTAATCTACTTGAGTATTTTATACTGTGATGTATTAGGTGACAGGAGTTGTTTGAATCCTAAATTGATGCATTACCTTCCTTGATTATTGTTTTACCTACCTTGTTACCCTGTTAATAAAAGTAAAAGCAACCGCTTAGCCTGCTTAGAATAAATGGTTACATTTATATTTATGTTTCGTGTTATCCCATGGGGGTAATACTATCACGGTTGGCTATAGTTGCTATCATGGAAAGAACCAATGGTAGTAATGAAATGCGATCAACTGGAAGGCAAGTGCACCAAGTGGTTTAGACTTGGGGGCAGTCCGTCCGTTGGATCGTATAGGTTTGTACACGATGGTGGCCCTCTTACATCTTTGAATGCGCCCTTTCACATAGGGGCCGTTGCGAGTATCGACCCCGAAGCCGAGTAAACACTGTCCGGGCCGACTCTCAGCCTACTGTGAGCACCCTCTAGTTTGTAGATACGACCTGCCCCGTGGTGGCCAACTGATTTCTACAATTGGGTGGACTACTCTGAGATCGCGTCGGTTACCACCTGGACTTTGTTGAGCGGTGACCCAATGCATGGACCCGACGGGGAATGTGTGGGCGTGTGTTAAATGTAATCTTACCAGCTGGTGTATATCGATTCGAATTGCCGCCGCCACTGGATATGGGGGATTATGCCGAGCTTCACCACGGTACAACTCCATGTAACATCGTAATGGTTCTACTAAAATTTTGATGAAGAAATTGGATATATGTTATTATATTGTTTGAGTAGTTCAAGTGAGTGCTCTAGTACAGGTGCAAACCTAGAGATAATAATAATAGGATGGAAAATGGTTGTTCTCTAATCATTAGTTTCATCTTGTTCGCTTTTCCGCAAAATCAAGTTTACCCAGATCCACATATATAGCCTTGCATACCCTTGGAGTCTTTATTTTCAGTTAGACGGGTAAGTCTAGCTGAGTACATTCCCATACTCAGGGTTTATCCTGTTTGTTGGAGATGGCCAAGTATACTTCGGCTATTGTAAGCACTGTCTCTATCCTTTCGAAGGAGAAGAGGAGTAGGCCTTGGGCAAGGTCTTCTACAAGCTCATCTTTTGCTGTTGATGGACATTACCTCGTGGGCACCCCTATCTTTTAAAGATTTCAGAGTGGAGTAAAACCTTGGGTTCAGTTTCAAACAATGTTTTATTTGGCCACAGGTGTTGTGGCGTAAGTACTACTTTTATTTGAAACAAATGTTGTAATAACTTATTTCGTACTTCAAGTATTTTCGGGTTATTTGTGGCTCGTTCGGATGTGCATACCTAAGTTTGCGCGATCCGGGTTTGATATACGATTGTTAGAAATCCTTCGAGGTTTCCGGACTACCGGGATTATATGGGCTCAAGTGTTTTAAGTGGCAGTTAAATCCGCTACTTTGGTACTTGATCTCTTATAATCTGGACGGTTCCGTCACATGGGGGTATGTGGAAGAACGCGCCAACGGCTTCCTCGCCGGCTGCGTAGTTGGCGTTGATGTCCATGAGCTCGTTGGCGGTCTTGGGGGTGTTCCGTCCTAGCTCCCGCACCAACTCCTTGCAGGTTGTTCCGGCGATCAACGCCGTGATGACGTCGTGGTTGGAGATGTGGGTTAGCGCGGTACGCTGCCTCGAAAACCGACGGGTGAAGGCGCGGAGGGTCTCCCCTGGCTTCTGCTTGCAGCTGCGGAGATCCCAAGAGTTCCCTGGCCGCTCGTAGGTGCCTTTGAAGTTTCCCTCGAAGATCCTGACCAGGTCGGGCCAGTCTTGGATCAAGTCCGGGGGGAGCTCCTCGAGCCATCTTCGAGCGGTGTAGGAGAGGAAGAGCGGGAGTTGCCGAATGATGACGTGGTCATTGTCGGCTCCTCCTAGCTGACATGCCAGCCTGAAATCAGCAAGCCAGAGCTTCGGCTTGGTTTCGCCGTTGTACTTGACCAGGCTGGTGGGTGGACGGAAGCGAACAGACAAGGCGGTTCGCCGGATGGTTCTGCCGAAGACTCGGGGTCCTGGTGGCTCCGGAGATCGACATCGATCTTCGTCGCTGTCGTAGCGCCCACCTCGGTGAGCGCTGTAACCTCGAGCCTCGGCGTCGCCGTACCGGCGTCGATTGTTTACCCGCGGTGGTCGATCGTCGACGATGCGGTCTCGAACTGGTCGTCTCCCTACTCGGCCTTGGGGCGCTTTGTCCTGGTGGACGGATACCTCTCGATTTTGTCGAGGGGGTACTTCCTGATGCTCGGAGGCAGCTCCTCGGCACCTCGAGGCCGAGCTCTCCGCCTACTGCATGGCCGCAGTTTGGAGAATCCCCTGGATTTCGTTCCTGATGCGCCGTGCTTGGGGTGTCGATGGCGCCGGCATGTCGCGGAGCAACATTGCGGCTGCTACGACATTTTGGCTGGCGCGGTTGTAGATGCGGGGTTCGTTTGCCCCTCCTCGACGATTTGTCAATGGACTTCCCGGGCCCGCTCGCGAGCTACTCCACCCTGTGGGCGCCCGTGATCTCGCTCGAGGGCGTGTTCGAGCTGCTCAAGTCATAGGCGCTCCTCCTCGAGCTTGCTGAGCAGCTCTCTGACTTGCGTGATCTGAACGTCCAGAGGTGGATCGGCTTTGTCAGGACTCGGGGGGTCGGCGTCTCATGCTGGTGTAGCGTTGCCCTCTCCTCCTTCATCTGTGGCCGCGGTGGTCGTCGACGTCGTCCTGGGGGCCAGCCTGACCGTCGAGGTGGAAGCATTCCCGGGTGGGATCGTAATCCTCATCGGTGGAGTCCGAGTCGGGGTCGCCGTGGTAGAAGTGGGGGAAAGATCCCTGCGCTCCTCCGCCAGGCGTCGCCACAACACGCCCCAGGCCAGGGCTCGTCTCGGCTCCGGGCGCTCGTCCGGTGGAGAGGTGGTGACGGGGTTGATCGTCACATGTGGCGGGCTCCCTGGATACCCGCAACGTGTCTGTATCTGCAAACCTGCGAGGGCAAAACAGAATTTGGCGCTGTTGTGGAACCCGTGTGGAAACGGGTTACACGGTGGTGGCGGGGTCGAGTGTGTCGGAGAGGCCACGGGGACCCTCTGGGATGACGATATGGCAGAGCCAAAGTCACGCTCAGAGAGGTGCCCGCCCCCGACCCGCAAGCATGGGTCAAACAGGCTCCTGAGGGGAGGGACTGTGTCGCCAGCTGAGGCCGGGGGAACGACATCCGGCGTCTCGGGGTCCGCACGGTGACGAGCGCGTCGGAGTCGTTCGCGCCTCCTCCTGATCGCAGGCAAAAGGCGCAAGCGGAGGGACCGTCGCCTGGTCCTCCCTGGCCTCAGTGTACCAGAGCTGCTGTCGTCCATGCCACCAGCTGAGAGTAGGACCATGTAGTGGCCCTGGCCCGTGGACATGAACTCTAGACTGCCGAGCCAGACGATGGTGGCGAATGGAAGTGATGGGATCGTGGAATCCATCTGAGAGAGTAGTTCGGAGTTAATCGACACGCAAAGCCCCATACCTAGCGCGCCAACTGTCGGTGTTATGACCCAGGGGGTCAAGACCACCGGCTAGTAAATTTGTATATTGCGTGCTCCCTCTCCCAGATGTGATGCAAGAAGGACACAAGATTTATCCTGGTTCGGGCAAAGAAGGCCCTACGTCCAGCGGGGGAGGATGGATCGTGTTATCTTGCACCGAAGTGCTCGTACAGGGGGGTACAAGCAGGTTTACACGGGGGTGCTCAGGATGAGCTAAGGCCTAGGACTAGTGGGGCTATCCTAGGAGATCGGTTAGTTGCTTGAGGGGTCGGTCAAGTAACAGGGTGTATGGAGTGTATGGAGTGTAACGGGGTCGATTGTTCTCTGGACCGACCGGTCTCTCCCCGTCCTTCTATCCCGGCGTCCCCTTTTAGAGACCAAGGGGAGGCCTGAGAGTACAGGGTCCTAAACTGTTGCAGCATGGGAGGTGTGCCCGTGACATAGTGTTGACGAAGGGACGTCGATCACTGTGGTGGTGCGGCCTTCCCGTCCTTCCGGTGCTCCGGGGCATGGTGACAGTAGACTAGATGTTGCGGCATGTCGCGGCACAACAGGGTCGTCCTTCTGTAGGCGGGTGCGAGTCCCACAGTTGAAGCGGGACGGGGCGGATGGGACGGGCCCCATACCGGAGTGGTTGGAGGTAGGGGTCGAGCCCCCCATTCGAGGGGAGAGGTCGAGACCTGCGTGGCCTTGTCGTATCCCTGAAGACGTCGTCGAGGGACATCCTGTTCACGTCTCGAGGGGTGCTTCTGGAGTCCGTACTCACGACGTGGTTACAGCGGCAGCACAGCCGACAGAGGTCTGGGACATGGTGGTGAGCTGATGGATTTGACTGCGGTCGTGGGTGCCCATGGCGTTAGGCGGGAGTAGGTGAGCACGTCAGATCTCCTTTAACCATACCGGGAGCAGGTGAGCTGATCGAGCTTCCCGCCTGGGGGTCATTCGTTCGACCCCCGGTCCATCAATCGGGGTCGAGGTGGAGGCGGAGGGGTCGTTCGTTCAACCCCTGGTCCGTCATCTTTCCAGAAGCGGGCCGGCTCACGACTGGTTGCTGTCGCCGGTGCAGGGAGCCTTCGTGTGATGGGCCCTTCTTTGCGGACTTGAGCGGTTGGTTGGTTCCTGTCTTAAAAATGATTGCTATGTTAAGCGTTAATTTATCGAAGGGTTTAGGGTACCCCATACCTTTGTACCCGACACATGGCTATATGCAAAAGTGGAGAGGCCAGCACACATTTCTCTACTCAAAGTAGGCAGTGCTGAGGTAGGTCCTAAGCCACAGGATCCTATGTTCCTCAGTCATCTGAACGAAGCATAGTCCTTCTACTTTGTTCTTCAGCAGGTACACCAAAGCAAACATAAGGGCCTCAGCTGAGTAATCAGGGCATCCCATCACACAGCCATACAGGTCCCGATGCACCTCATTGTGCTGTGGAGGTTTGAGAGCCTCCCCAACATTATTCACAGCCCCTATCATGCCAGCCATAAGGTCAGCTTCCTCTTGTGATATATTCCTTCTCTTCCCACCCCTCTCCTTCTCCTCACTTCCTTAGAGCTCTCAGTCCCAACATCAGATGGTTTGGGTGACTGGCCTTCAGTCTTAGTCATGTCACTAGCACTACCACCATTATCTAAGTCTATTTGGCCCATGTCAGTACCCAATGGTTCATTGGAACCCATAGCATACTTTCCAGTTGCCAAACTACCATCAAATATAGCCTCCATCTCAACATAGTTCTCAATAGGAGTGTTCAGAAACTTAGCATCATTAGGGTGATCCTAGGTAGGGAAGATAGTGAACTATTAGAAACAGATTAGGATATGATACAAGAAAGGACAACAACTAGTGTTTTGTCTAACCTTGGTGTGCCCATTGAGGTGGTCCTCATCTAGCAGTATCACGTGTAGGTCATCATTCCACAAAACCCCACTAAGGTCCCTGAGCCTATCAACCTTCACCCATCTCTGCCTCCATTTGCGCAAGTGGTTGTAAATTTGCTGGGTGGAGACATTAACCCAACAAAGTTAGACAACATGCTAGCAACTTGCCTAACATGTACCTCTTTGAACCCTTGTCAGTTTTAACTCCTTGGACTACAAGTTCATGGAACCTCCTTAGCATGAAACTAGACAGCACTGGAGTCCAATGCATAGGTCCAGCAGGGGCATGGGGTGGAGGCATTTCATCAAGAACTTGCACTACTGGTGGCACATTACCACCCACAATGAGATCAGCATCATCAATGTGGTTAATATGGTCACCCAACTCTGCCATTTTCCTATCCAAACAATGACCCACAAGACAACATCATTAAAGGAGAAGTGCAAATAAAATCACTGGAAAGATAAGAGGTAACATTATTAGAAACATAGTTCAGACATCATTGCTCAGTGACATTGGTCTCATAAACAAATAAAGACTCATCACAAACACAAAGTAGAACAAACAGCAGTGGTAGTTCATACACATCCCTAAACTCTAGAAGTGCCCTGTTCTGCCACATTGCAGCAGCCCATGCTTCCCTCTGTGCACCCCATGCTGCACTATCTGAGGCATCTTCATGTTGGACCTCATTATCATTTGGAGTCTAGGACTCTTGAGAAGGTACATGCTCATCTTCCCCATACCTCAATATCCAGTTATGGAGTATGTAGCAAGCCAAAACAAGCTTCACCTGAGTTTTGTATGGGTGAAATGGTTTGTTGTCCAGAATTCTGAACCTATTCTTTAGAGCCCCAAATGCTCTCTCTACTGTCACTCTTAAAGAAGAGTGCCTATGATTGAACAGTTCTTTGTGGTTTTGGGGTCTATTAGTGCCATACTCCCTCAAATGGTACCTTGTACCACGAAAAGGTGGCAATAAACCAGGCCTCAAAGCATAACCAGCATCAGCAAGGTAGAATTTTCCTAGAAATGTGAAGACAATGAGGTGGTTTAGATGGTATCTAGTGGAAGTAGACTAATAGGGCAACATATGAACTGTATTTTACCTGGAGGGACTCTCAGGCCATCCTGTCTTGCTAGGGCATCTGACAAAATTAGGGCATCATGGGCAGAACCTTCCCACCCAGCTAGCACATAAGTGAACCTCAAATCAAATGATACAGCTGCTAGTACATTCTGTGTGGTACAATGCTTCCTGCCTCTAAAGGAGCTTGCATCCTCCTAGGCACTCTAGCCAAGACATGTGTTCCATCAATGGAGCCTATGTAGTCCTAGATGAAATTAGAAAAGGTTTGTAAGATACATGTACAAAGGTGAGTTGGCTAGGGATAAGCTACAATGGAATGAGGGTAACACCAACTTTGAAGTAGGGGTACCACCTTCTGCTACCAAGGATCTTAGGGTCAACATTTGTACTAGGAGGAACAATCAACTCATCCCTCAACTCCCCTATTGCATACAACACTCTTTGAAAGAACCTGTTAATGGTCTCTACTGACCTCCTGAATGTGAGGTCAATAACTTTGAACCTCTCATTGTGCCCAACAACATGCAGAAACATTGCTACTTGTTCTTCGATAGTAGCATGGATGTTGTCAGTTACCAGCCCTCTAGTGCGGAAAAGATCACATAGCTAGAAAAAGGGGTCCTTCTCATCCTAAGCAAGTTAACACAGTGGACATCATCTGAGTTGTAGATGTAGTTTAGGTTGTGATTCCTCTGTTGGTCCCTCTCTGCCAAGGGGCCATAGGTTATAGACCTCGCATCTGCTACTCTCCTCCTAAACCAGGTGAAAAACCAACAGGCCACAACTACAACCACAGCAGCGGCTGCTCGACGTCTAGCTTGCAAGTCCATGACTAAGGGAAACAAGTACATAGGCAGGGACAAATTAGAAAGGGATGCAATATATACTAACCACTATTGTTGTGAACTATTTTGTATTATTAAATATTCAGTGATGCATAATAACAAAGAAAGACGCGGTTGCCACACCAAAAGGTGTTCCTCCGGCGCCTAATAAATCATATGAAGTGTGTAATCATCGACCAGACACAGAGCTCAGTTTCATCATCAAAATAAAGCATCATCATGGTTCCTATCTAAAGCATAAAGCACAATACCATGGCAAATCCATATCATGATATAGGAAAACAACAGATCTGAGTCGAAAACAACTAGATCCGCATCAGAAACACGCAGATCCAGTAGGGTACCAGCACGAACCCTAATCAAAATGGATGGGGGAAAACAAAAACATGGTTGCCGACCCGAGGGAAAGGAAGAGGGATAAGGCGAGGTATACCAGCCGACGAACCGGAGAGAACCAGCGAGGGTCCGCCACGGGTGGAAGACGCCGACGAGAAACCGGCAGGTATGGAAGAAGAGAGAGCGCACCAGAGGAGTGGAGGCAGGGAGTGGCGGAAATGGGGGCGCTAACCCACTCCACCGCCGCGCGCGCCTTTTATCGCGCCGGATGGAGCCGTCTCCCGCCAAAGCTTCCCACGCGCGCCTAGGGTTCCCGCGCAGCGCCGAGGCGTCCCGGCTCGCGAGGGAAGCTCGCCTCGAGCAGACGGCGACAACCGGGATGGAGGAGGGGAAATAAACGAGTGCGTACAGGGAAACAATGCGAGCAGGCAAACCAAACACGGGTCAAGTGCACCACACGGACCCGGATGGCCCTTTGCACCATCTTATTCGGGCAACCAATCACGCCCTTAGTTCTTATCTATTTGATTGTTACTTCTTGTCTATGCAAGAAGCCAAGTCCCAAGTATCCGTTTCACATGATGTCAAGAACAAGTGCACAGGGCCAGGTATGATTAGCATATTCTGATTTTTCTATATTCATTTATTCACACATATATGAACATGTTCTTCATTTGCTCGTTTCTCTACAAAGTACACATTTCTTTTGTTTGCCTTTGCATGTCTGTTTGTGTCTTTCAAACACCTCATTTTGACCTCCATTTCAGTACCTCATGCTCTTGCTCCTACTAGGAAAAAAACTTAATCGTGTTTAATTTGTGCTTAATCTACTGTGTAGATCATGGAAATATTATTTAATTTAGACTTTAGAGCCATCCCTGCTGCACGGTACACATGTCCGGCTGTTACATATGTACTAGTGCAAGTACAAGAATACAACAAGTAGAACATATATGGCTATTTAATTTAAACTGAGCTCAACTGTAACTGTCAATCAAGCCCCAGTGCCCATGTTCTTTCCCAGTGGCATGCCCAGACGTGTGGTTTCACCTTTCAATTACATTCGTTGGAATCTCCATCTGCAGAATTTGACCATAACTGACATAGCATGTAAGTGAAGAGTCTGCAGAAATCACACAGGAAGTTATCCATTCCAATATCAAAACTTCGATTAGAACATTCCGCTGCTTGGTATCATGGAATCTTCAGATTGTAATAAAAGCCAAGGTACTATATATATATATATATATATATATATATATATATATATATATATATATATATATATATATATATATATATATATTCAAGAACAACAAGATGGTGCATGCTTTTTCTTTGGTGAACTGAGGTTTGCTTACACCTACTTTCCTAAATTGTCCCAGATCACATGACAAGACAAGGTTAGGACATAACCAAGACATCTAGTGAATGGTATACATATTCAAATTGGCCATAACTGCTGAGATCCAGGAGTAGTTTGTGAGGGCACTGATTTGTCATGTTTACATGAACTTATCAACTCGGCTTATTAACCATAGTACAATGTTTTTTTCTTATAACAAAACAACAACAGCCGGCTTATCAGCCGCAGAAACCATCACCGGAAACTATTGAGTGGTAATGTGATATTAGTATTGTTGAACAAGACCTACAAATGGTCTATTCGTTAATCATCCACGTAATGACGAGCATTCAAGGCTATGCGCACAAGAGCAAGGCTGAGGAGGGAGCTCACCACCCTTTGCGCTGTCACTCCCAGATTGATCACATTCGTAGTTTCCCCTTCCACTTCGCACACCATGAAGGTGTTGCTATTGTTCCTCAAGCCTTGTTGCGTTGTAGCTCTGGGTGCTCCCATCATCTCTTCGCTTGTTTTCTCCACACAGAGGTGTGCACTACCATGTTTAGACTTCCAAGACATCTGATACATCGTCGCCTCAGCATTATGGTGAAGGTAGTCTACCGCCTTGGGCAGCATGAGCCTGTCAAGTTGGCGTGGATGAACATTTGTATCTATTAACTGCTGCTTCCCTCCAATTGCTTCTATTGCAGAGCTCTCAGCTTCAGTAGCAAAGTTAATGTCTTCCAAAGGGTGATGCAGCATGAAGAGAACCCCCAGCTTCAAAAGTGAGGCATCCTCTTGGAAAGATGACATACTGTGACATGCCATCTTTGACCCCTGCAATTCTCCATACTCAGACCGTAAGATGTGACGCTGCAAAAACACTCCAATGACTTGTTCTGGGAATATGCTTGATAGCCTTGATGTATTTGTGCTGCTGCTGCTGCAAGCTGCGGCCATGTTTTGGAGCTCATGTTGTTTGCAGCAGAATGGATCTGGACGGAACCATCGAGTCAAAGTGTCATGAACTTGGTTCCAGTGTTCCATGTCACCTGGTTCATCGTAGGTAGGTGACCAGTTAAAGTTTTGCGTAGGAAGCTGAATGAGCTCTCCGATGACTACCTCGCTGATAGAGTTGAAGTGAGGCGTGAGCAGCTGTAAACACATGACAGTAATCCCAATAACATCTGTACTCTCAGAAATCCGCAGCATAAGTCCCAGGCGAAAATTCTCCTTTGGTGCCTCATGATCTTCATGGATGAATGCTAGCATTGCCTCCAGCCCGCGCTCCTCAAAACTCATAGGCCGTATGCTGAAACAATTGAGCATACTTCCCTGGCGCTGTAACATATGATACTGTGCATGTTTGCCTGCAAAGAGATGCCGGACAAGGGGACCAAGGAAAATGTATGGTCGTGGTGCTCCACTTAACTGCACCAGTCTGAGGAAATCATCAGCACCATCTGCTAGCCTCTCAAATCTTCGAACGACAGCCTTGCTTGAGGGTTCACCATCGTTTTGGTGATTGACAAGAGAGGATAATACTGATTTGGTACTGTGAGCTACGCGTATGGGAAAAGAGGACTGCCTGAGCTTATCTTTGGCCTCTTTGTGTTCAAGAGATCGCTGCTTGCATCTTCGAAGGGCATCATCGCACTCTAGAGCAACACGCTTCAGCTTCTTTCTCCAGCGCAGCAGTGCAACATCAGTGATCTGCCACTTGTTCGACGTCTCGATGGTGGCATCAAGTTTGATGCATGCCATCTCCAGCCTCTCTATACTGCTACTGTCTCCTTCATCTGATGCATCCTTGTGCTTGTTGATGATCCCGGAAAATATTCGACCGACTACCTCCCCAACAATGGCAGAACTGGCCATCTCAGCCATTGCAATCTGTCTAACTGTCTTGCGGTCTATTTGTGCGACCTTCCCCTGCTCAAGAAAACAAAAAAGTAGTATTAGAGTGGCACTGAAGCCGCAGGTATGTAAGATTCTGGATACAAATCTATTATCACACTAGCATACGAGATCTCATGCATCCGAACCTTGTCTTATATTACATGTGGACCTAGTAATTTGGGAGCATGAGAAGAAGTGAAGAACAAAACAAGCTGAAAGGTGTACAATAGGATGTGCTTTCCAGTTGAGCTGCAGTTGATTAAGTATGGAGCTGTGGTCAAACAATGAAAATTGAAATGATTTTTGTAATCAATACAAGAGTATTAATATGAATCCAAATCTGGCAAAACACCTGCCAGTTTTATGTTAAAAAATTGTACTCAAAACAAATACGTCAACTGTTCTTAAAGAAATATAGTGCTACACAATCATGCACTGTATTCTAATAATATGATGTAAGAACCAATATGAAACAAACAAGTAGATGACCAATTCCTAGTAAACTTCCATCCATTCTGCAACTTGACTGTAACTAAATAAGTGTGACTTTGTAAGGACCGAAAAGCAGTTATACCTCATGACCGTCAAGCTAATATAATCAATGACATGTTATGGCGGCTAAACCGGGACTAAAGTTTTAGTCCCGGTTGGTGGCACAAACGGGACTAAAGGTGGTTGATAACACCAACCGGGACTAAAAGTCCCCCCTGACAATGTCTGACGCCCGTAGCCGTTGGGAGGGGGCTTTTAGTCCCGGTTGGTGTTACCAATCGGGACGAAAGGTATGTTTAGTCTTGGACGCAATTTCTACCGGGGATAAAGCCGATTTTGGAAATCGACGAAAGGTGTGTTCTGTAGTAGTGGTAGGTGCTCCTCCTCTTCTACTCTCTTACATTGGCTATGTACATGCATCTCCACACATCCTAGGGGAAGAAGGTAGCATGCTAGTCGTAGCTATATATAGGTTGTCAGTTGATCTGCACTTCCATGTATTGCACGTGGTTGAGGCTCACCTGATGGCCTGATGCCCTTGATCACGCGTACTCAAAAAGGAAAGCGAAGCAAGCAAAGTGTATATGAAATTCCCGACCCGTATGTGCATACAAGCTGTGTACATACATTTTCTTCTATTAAAAGGCATTACCGGCTGAGCTAGTACAGGAAGCGAGTTAATCATGCATTAGATAAAATGGGCCTTCGGTTATTGATGGCGCATATATACGTGTGTGCCTGCATCACGTTGGGCCTTTGTTTTGCTATGAGTCAGACCACAGTTCATGGGCGGCATGCACGTGTGAACTTTCAACGGCCTAATCCACTAGTACAAAAACGGTTTTTGCTGACGCCCCAAAAAAATAGCACAAACGGTTTTAGTTATGGTACGTCGGTAGAAATAAAATAATCGTTACGAACAGCCATTGGAAAATTGTCACACCCAGTTTTAAAGACAAAACAAGATGCAATAACCTTATGTGTGCCCAGAGATCAGTCACACACATAAGCCAATAAATTATCAAAAATGTACCATCACAAGTGTTTATTACATAGCGAATAAATATCTGATTAATGTTTATTACATAACAGCGGAAATATAAGATAACTCTCGCGAAGCTCCATCGCACAGGGACGTCAACTGGTTGACCCCAAACCTAGTAGTCCTCTGGATACTCCTCATAACTCTGATAATCTGGTACCCATCCGGGATTTTTATCCAAATATTGAAGAGAAAGTAAACAAGCGTAAGTACTTTCGTACTCAACAAATATATATGGGGTTCATGAGGCTCAAAAGTATGACACTGGTTTACTGCGATAAGCATTTTAATTTGTAACAAAACTTTATAAGTGGTAGACCAAAGTTATTCTTAAGCCCCCAAATTAAACGGCATGATCAAATAAACAAATGAACAAGTAACATAATATCATGATAAAGTGATTCATAAAGATAAGTAACAAGTAACCAAAGTTTCTGTGAGTTTTCCGGGTCGCTCGTGTCCGTGAGCACGGCTGATATACCAGTTTTTAACACTCTGCAGAGGTTGTACACTTTACCCATGAGTCGTGTTACCCATATGCCCGGGTTTATAACTCCCAAAACACTGCCGAGGTGAGAGGGCAGGGTACACTATGAAGTCTTTCAAAGGGGCTCACTGACATACCACAGACACTACGGATCCACGGGCAAGGGGTATACGGGGACCCCGAGATGGTACACACGCGTAGCGGTAGCCACTCCGGCCGTACCCGCAACCGCTCGGCAATGGCAACTTTCGCGAACTGCCGCATGCGAGAGAGTGACCCAATTACTGAACTAAAGCCAGAGCCATGTAGCTCTCATGGTTGTACTGTATGTCCCAGCTTTTGCTGACAGATAGGGTCCTAAATCCATGTTGCTAAAAAGTCAACTTTTACTTCATCATTTCATGTAGTCATTAATCAAGATTAAAGATCATGCTTATTAATGGAGCACTAGCAATAACTACCCAGATGCAAAGATAACCCATAGGACTTCAAGGTTTAAGGTAACAATTCTAGGTAAACCCTATGGTAACAGTATTAGACACATGCGTATGATTTGATTTAAAAACATCATGGATAGGACATCAAGGAAGATCCCATATAATACTTGCCTTGCTCAAAAGGTTCCTGCTGCTCCTGCTCAAAGAAAACTTCCTGGTCACCCACGTACTGCTCACCGTCTATACTCGATCACCACATCACATGCAATCATACCGAGACATCACATGCAAGCAAACAAAGGTTATAGATTAGAACAGTACACCAACCATAATAAAAAAGATTAAAATATTATAAAACTGATCTACGTCTCGCTACGATCACATCAACGTTTGAAACACGAAAAACGGAGCTATAACGAAGAAGATATGATCTAATCAAGTTTTATAACTTAAACCAGAGATTAAAAGAGATTAAGTGATTAACTGTTTTTAAAAGTTGTCTAACATGAACTATGAACTAACTAACACGTAGATGACGTCGATACGAATCTAACGCAATTTGAATGGATGAAAACGGAGTTAAAATGAACATTTTAGAAGCATTTGAAAAGGAGTGGCAATTCTGTAAATAGGGTTTTCTATTTATTTTCGAATTAAAACAAAATCCGGAAGGGAATACGTCTTCCAGAACTGAAAACGTAAAGAGAGATTACGCCTTAGGACTGCGGGTTCAGACTTAGAAAAGGGCGAGGTTTCTTTTCCAAAAAAGCCAGCCGAAAGGTTATCGGCCTCTGTGATCCATCCGATCCACGATGCATGGCCGGGATTAGAACAGAGGGAGGGGGCGGTGGCGCACGGCGGCCGGAGACAGAGGCACGGTGGCGCCATGGCCGGAGATGGGCGGCGCAGAGCAATCCGCTGCCTCGGCGCACTATTTTCGACGCGGAAAGGTCCGGGAGAGAGAGGGGAGAACGGCGAACACTACGGCGGGGTTGGTTCTTCCGATTGCGCGCGAGGGTGAGCTGCTCACGCGGAGAGGCGGCTCTGCATTGCCGGCGGGAAGCAGACAGGGTCCAAGCGGACGGGACAGAGGGAATGGAGAGGGAGAGCGAGCCCCTGGGGGTCGGCTTACCACAACGCGAGGCTCGGGGAGCAATCGGGCGGCCCGGAGAAGCTTGGCAAGCGCAAAGCGACGGCGGCGGCTGTGACTCTGGGGCGCTCCGAGAGGGCGAGGTGAGGGTGGTGTGGTGCGGGCTCGGGTTTTTGTAGCTCGGATGTGTGCCACAGGGAAGGAAGGAAGGGATTTGGGCGGCGATTTGCGCTCGACAGAGGGAAAGCGCCGTCGCGCGGTGAAGGAAAGGGAGGGAGGAAGAAAGGAAAAGGGAAGTGTGCGGCGCTCGGGTCAACTAGCCACGAGGCGGTGTCGGCGAAGGAAAGGGGAGATCCCCTGCTCCAACTCGTGCTCGGCAGAAGGGATCCGTCGGCGCGGAAGAACAGGGAAGGAGGGAAAGAAGAAAGGAAAGGGGAGGGAGATGGAACTGACATGCGGGGGCCACCTGTCAGCACACACAGAGAGAGAGAGAGCTGAGCGCGTCCGTGCGGGAGTGGGCTGGCCTGCTCTGGCCCAAACCGAGAGAGAGAGGGGGAGAAAGAACTGGGCCGAGAGAAGGGGCCTCGGGCCAGAAAGAAGAAAGGGAGGGAGAGAGAAATGAAATTGCTTTTTCTTTTACTTTTCAAGAATTTCAAACCATTTTCAAAACTCCAAATGAAATCAAGTTTGAATTTTGAAAGAGCCAAGCAATACAAAATTCTATGCACCAGCATGAATGCAACAAAAAGTTTTCTACCATAGTGATATCTTTTATTTTATGAAAACTTAATATATTTTCTCTAGGTTTTAATGTCCACACAAAATCCAATAAAAACATTTTTAATCTATTTAAAAAAATGCACATTTTTAAGGGTGTTACAAAAATCGATTTCTACAGGAATCCGCATGTAGGAATGGGTTATTTCTACATATGGCTGTCTTAAGAAATCGCCTGTAGAAATCGATTTCTACAGACGGTTCGTTAGGAAATCCGTCACCTAACACTTTGCAATGTGGATAGCCGCACAGACAAATACTGACAAACACTCGGTTAATGGCCTGGGAACAAATGTCTGACGAACACGGCCAACATTCCTGTAGGCGGAATTGAGGAATTTCTTCTTTCTGATGTCTTTATTCTTCTTTCTACCACCAAAGAAAGAGGAAGACTGATATGAAAACTATTCTCCCTGATCCTTCATTGTGGCCAGATCTAACCACAACAAAACAAAGATGAGATCGGAGAAAATTATTGCATGGCGATGATATCATCTCCACTTTGATGTTGCCGTTTGTCATCATGTCCATAAAGATAATGACGTCTAAGTTGTGCCAATTTTTTTTTAAACGGACTGAAATTTTAAGCATGGCATAGCCTTTTACCGGGCCTGGCCGATAGGAACGACTTTCGCTGAAATTCTGAACTCTGAGCCCACCACCGCAGGTCGGCCACGCGATCCGTCGAAAGGGATCTCAGTTATGCGAGCAGCGTGAGCTTTGGTTGGCGCAGTGTCGCCCGCGCGTTGCCCTCCCTTCCGTCGATGATGCGAGAGACTTTCTTGCCATCCATTTTGCAAATTGGCAACACGTTTGGACCAATTTCTAATTTCTCTTAAGGTGAGACTGTGAGAGGAACGCATGAAGCTCACAAGGAAGCTACCGAAAGTACCGATGGTCTCTCACTCTCTCTCTCAGCAACGTAGGTCTCGAACTGGTAATAATGATCTACTGCTGCACCTTCGTGACTGAGGGTAGCTAGCATGAATTTCCTTTCCGATGCATGTATTTGCCTGATTGCTTAACATTGGTACCCCTTTTGTGTCCTTTGGTGAATAGCTCATCACAATCCATTTGTTTTAGCGAATGTGTCATAACACGTATTATTTCATTAAAAGGAGTAGAAAACACCGGCGAAATAACAAATAGCTAACCTCTAGGCAACCAAAAGTTTCTTGGACACAAAGCGGAAAGTCAAAGGAAAAAAAAAAGAAAATCAAAGAAAAAAAACTGGCAAGGGTGCGAGTCCGTAAACAACAAAGGCGACAAAGACACCTTCACACGGAAGATAAACTTACATGCACAATCATAAGGCCACGGACAAACAAAAAAATCTATCACCCTAAGAGAAACGACTGAGCGACGCTGGAGTGGATTTAGAGATCCTGTGAACGCCTCTGTCTCTCGCAATCCGGTTTGAAAATTGCACCGGATTTATTCTTGTTTCTATCGTGTGGGACGACGTCATGGGTCCACCGATGCTAATAGTTTGAATTTTGGTTGCTGCCTCTTTCTCATATCAATTTCTTCACTCATGCCGTCTCTAAGAATGGTTGGCATGTCTTTTTCTTTCTAATAAATATCTGGAATTTTCTGTGTTATTAAGCTAGTGCAGATGAAGGGAGGGCAATGAACCAGAGCTACAAAGGCACTATCTGGGTCTTCTTCCATCCAGCGAAGCTGCACGCTCGCTTCTCCAACCTTCTGCAACTCTGAATCCTGAACACCAAAAGGCTCTCTGGTTTTCTATCCCAGTACCTTATTCGGTAATGGAATAGGATAAGGCAGCTGATCAAGATTCGATTCTAGGTACATGCCTTGATTTTATTTTACAAAAGGAAGCAAAAAAATCTGCCGAAATCTTGTTAGCAAGAACTAAAAATACTAAGACACAGAGAAGTACAAAACGAAAACATTCATGTATCCTCTGTTTTCTTCTGTACACACATATCTTCCTGTTTGCATCCGTGACAAGATTGTTTTTTTCTCGCTTCTCAGTGACGAAGACATTTTCGAGGTAAGCAGCACAACTGTCATACTTGCGTTGCTGATTCTCTGTCCTTTGGAAGACGTAATTCGTATGCTTATTAACATTTCAGTTCTTTAACCATCTCCCCCATCGATCTTTATCCTCTCACACTGGTGCACGACAGGCTTTTAGTCCTCTAGTCCCAACTCAGGAGCTAGAACTAGGACAGGACTAAATGACCCACGTTTAGTCCTGATTTCCAGACGCGGGACTAAAGGAGAACCGGAACAAAAAAGTCTCCAGCCAATGCCGCGGCGCAGATATTTTTAGTCCCGGGTTGTTTTACCAACCGGAACTAAAGATATTTTCTTTTTAATTTTATCTTTCAATTCATTTCATTTATGAATTTAGGTTTTACAATTACAATAGGTTTTCATATATATATTATATATATATATATATATATATATATATATATATATATATATATATATACCCATGTTTAGTCCCGATTCCTAGACCCGGGACTAAAGGAGAATCGAAACAAAAAAGTCTCCAGCCAATGTCGTGGCACAGATATTTGTAGTCCCGGTTGGTTTTACCAACCGGAACTAAAGGTATTTTCTTTTTCTTTTTTCTCTTTCAATTCATTTCATTTATGAATTAAGGTTTTACAATTACAATAGGTTTTCAAATACATATTCTTCACTGATAATATATATATATATATATATATTATATATATATATATATATATATATATATATTAATATATATATATATGTGTGTTGTGTGTGTGTGTGTGTGTGCGCGCACACTATTCTACACCCTAGGTGTAGAATAATTATACTACACCAGGATGTTATACTGAAAAAAATTCAATACAAATCAGTAGCCGCGTGTAAGTATTTTTTAGTATTTATGATACTGACGCATTGTGCTAACTGATACTGACGCTCACATGTACCTATAATTAAGTTTGGAGTTATTCGTATACGCCGCTAATATATACATTCCATCAAGCATATGAGAGATATATCACACTAAAATATAATGTATGAGATACATCCTAATTTACAGATTTTATTTTACAATAGTCCAGTAATGAATTTGACTTTTACACACTTTCAATTCGGTGAAGTGTAGGTCACCGATCTTGTATCCAATAATGTCATCGAGAAAGTGCAGCGTATTTAATAGCGCACTCTCTGTTGCTTCATAACTACGAGCACATGGTGTACTAACAACAACGTTGCTCGAGTAGCTGGTGGATCACCCTTCTTAGTCGCAAGCACCTTTGTCTCAAATCCTTTTGTAGTTAGTGTTGGCTCTTCATCAACATATTTCCACTCATAACCCATTCCATTCATTTGCTCGTTCAGAATGACTTGAAAAATGCACTCTGTGTAGGTCCTATCATACTCCTCTACCTATGAGTGTTGGTAGAAAATAGGGTTAATTATGAGAACTAAGATTTACAACATATAACAACAAATCTAGGTATATACTATGAGTTCGACTTAGACTTTACCACACCATTTAGGTTGCCCTGAGCCATTCGTGCACACAAGCCCCGAAGATCATGACACATGTTGAGATTTATATCTTGCAGCTTCAACGACAACAGAGTATGAAGGGTGATCCCAATACTTGAGAGCCTAGTTGTACATGTCATGACACCATATTTGGTTGCAACACCCTGTTGGGCCGCGACTACGACCATGACCACGACCCATTCTAGCGGCAATTGAAAAATAAATTCGGCATTGGAGTTATCGACCATTATCTATATTATAAGTCTAAACATCGACATTTTCAACCCCAAAATAGATGTGTGTTCCTTTAAGCCAAACGATTAGATCAATTATCTACAATACGTATAAGACATGTTATACTCGACTTGTTATATACATATAAAATATTCTAAAAAACATATTAATTAATTAACTTACTATTCTTGGATGATTCAAGCCTATCCAACTACAGTAACCATTGAAACCTATGACTTCTAGCGGTGGGATGATTTGATGTCCAGCCATATCCTATCACTATACATAACATATATTAAATGATATATATTAAATGACATATATTCTGAGAAGAAATTTGGCATATATATTATATTTACATAATAATCGTAGCAAATGGCGGCGGGCGGCCGGAGAAGTGGGAAAAGGCTGTCGGTGAGCGGCCGGAGGTGAGGACGAGGCGGTGGCGCGGCGAGGAAGAGGCTGTGGCGAGGACAAGCACAAGGCGGTCACGCGGAAGCGCGAGGGGCGTCGAGGATGAGGCGGTGGCGCAGCCAGCGGCTCCGCGCGTGAGGATTGCCAGAGTCGAGAGCGATCTGGAAGAAGAGGAGAAGCGAGAAGGAATATGAGATCTGTGCCCAATTAACTATATACCAGCCAAGACCTTTAGTCCCGATTTATAACACAAACCGGAGTAAAAGGCCTTTAGTCCCTATTTATAACCCAAACCGGGACTAAAGGTATAATTTTTAGTCCTGATTGGTAGTACCGCCCGGGACGAAAGGTCTAACTTTTAGTCTCAGTCTATAACACAAACTGGGACTAAAGGTCTTTTGGTTCTAGTTCATTACATCAACTAGGACTAAAGGATACCTTTTGAGGCGCTAAGTGTTGCCTCCAGTCTATTTCATTTCCCTCCATTTTTTTTCATTTCTCTCCCGTATGAAAGTATTAAACCCACTAAATATGCATGATATTACACAACTTACATTAATATTACACCAAAATATTTAATTAGTCAACAACACAATAATATTTACATTTAATCAACTACACAACATGCATAACATTACACAACAGATAAATTTTAAATAATCTAGCTACAATATACAACATTCCAACTAGCACTAAACAAAGTAAACCTAAAATGCACATAAGTAGCATAACAATTTCACAATTAGTCCCAACTTAAACAACCAGATCACCAGTCTTTTTAACATCTATAGGTTTCTTCCACCGGCTCACTTCCTCAACAGGCGCCATAGCCGCTTCTGCAAGAGATCTTTGCACGTGGTCAACACACATTCTTCCTTCCAGCACCATCCTTCACATCCAGTGTCATCCCACTCAAATAAAATAAAGAGTTTTAATCAAAATAATTAAAAAATAGCTACGAATTGACCTTAAAACAATAATGCACCAAATAGTTCACATTGTGATCCGTTGTAGAAGGTACGACCCTTGTTGGGACACTCCTTCCTCATTCGGTACTCCATCACAATCTTCTGCTCATACTCACCGCACGCGATGAGAGGAAGGTGTGGCCTCAGTCGTCGCTTTGGAACCCGATGACTCGTTGAGGACCTGGAAAAACTTGCCATCTAATCCTTTATTTCTCTAGCTACTACATCCAAATATGCAAACTAACAAGTGATTTTTGGCTAAAATGTTAAACAATCGATCATCAAAACTAAAAATCATCGAAATATCAAAACTAACAAATATTTAGACAACTGAAAGCATCTAGGTCCCTAGAGTTTCGGTGATTAACGACAATGCAAGATTACTATGAGTAACATGTGTTTTGTAGAGGCAATAAGAAAGTTAGGTCATGGTAATGGGTGGTTGATTGGACTATCATGGTATTCGTGCCCCTTATTGGAATCGTTTCGGTTTTCAAAGGATTGGTGACAAGGTTGAAGATTAGACTACGTCTAAGTGTCGTTTGGAGTTGAGAGACACTTAGAGTAGTTTAGCACCTTTATTTTTCCTTTGGCCGTACTATTAAGGGGGTACTATCTAGTAGCTTGACCTAGGAGAGGCTATGTGATTAGGTGTGGTGCACACTTGTGAAAACTAGCACTAGGAAGATTTAGAAATAGTCCTTGGACCTTGTAGAGCAACTTCCATTTTGGAAGTGTGCTGTTTTAGCTCGAGAAAGAGCTCCGGACGCTAGTAAAGTCCCTAGGTCTGGACCATTGGGTGTGCGTCCGGACCCTAGGGTTAGCTCGGCTGTATCAGCGCGTCCGGACGCTGTGAACAGTGAATGGTTCGGATACGCCATAGCGTCCGAACCCTATGCAGAGAGCTCCCGAGAGCAGAAATGAGACCGGACGCTGTCCGGAGTGCTAGGTCCAGATGCAGGGTAGCGTCCGGACGCTATGCAGAGAGTTCCAGTGAGGGTAAATCGATCCAGACGCTGTCCGGAGGCGTGCATCCGGATAGGAAAGAGCGTCCGGACGCTCTGTGTTATGCGTTGAATGTAGTGATCTGAGGGGTCCGGACGCATGTCAAATGGTCCGGACCCCAGCCTGTTCTGAGCGTCCGGAGTGACGCAAAAAGGCACAACTTGTGTCTAACGGTTGGGGGTTGGCTTGGAGAGTATTTATACTCCTCCATTAGCCCCTTGGCACCTCTCTTGCCCATTCCACTTGCTGAGATAGTCTTGTGAGAGTGCAAGAAGTGCAAGAGCCCTAGTGAGAGTGTGAATTGCAATTCCATGTGTTGATTCTCACTAGTTGCTTAGAGATAGCAAGTGTGTATCCATTCAATCACTAGTCTAGCCTTGGTCAAGTGAGAGTTAGTGCTTGTTACTCTTGGTGATCGACATCACCTAGACGGCTTCGCGGAGGTTCGCTTGGTGATCATCCGGTGGAGATCATTGTGGATGACCCAAGCTTCGTTATGATCGGTTGTGGGCGATTCACCGAGCCGGGGTGGCGAAGAATCAGCCCGTAGAGAGCACTTAGTCCTTGCGCGGACTAAGGGGGAGCGATACCGTGCGTGGTGCTCCAACGAGGACTAGGAGGGAGTATCGACTCCTTGATACCTCGGCAAAACGTCGTCATGTCAACTTCCTTACTCCCTTCTCCTTACTTATTGCAATTACTTTCAAGCATTACTTTCCGCATTACCTTTGAGTTGCTTGATTAGAACTGCATAGGGCTTTATCGCTTTCATTTCCATGTCTTGCTTGTGTAGCTAGGACACACTTGGGAAAAGCACTAGGGGTTAATTGACTCTTGCTAGGTTTAATTATTGCTTAGAAATTTAAAAGAGCCCAATTCCCCCCCCCCTCTTGGACATCTTGATCCTTTCAACAACGAAATGAGATATGGTACTGATACATCGGAGGATGAAGTTAGTAACCTTTAGAACCAAAGAAACGATGGCAGAATCAAATCCTTGTGAAGAACAGAGGTCGGTGGTGAGAAGTAAGAGTTTAAGAGATAAATTTTGAATTGGTTCGAGCTTGGAGAGGAAGAAGAGTGGACATATATATATATATATATATATATATAGCCTGGAAAAATCAGTCCCAATTGCATAACAAAACTGGGGCTAAAGGCGATCCTTTAGTGTCGGTTGGTATCACAAATCGGGACCAAACCTTTAGTCTCAATTGATATTACAAACCGGGACTAAATGAAGCCTCTCTTGTAAATAACCGACAAAGTAGCCGTTGGGAGGTGGCTTTCAGTCCCGGTTGGGACTAAAGAAGTTATTAGTCTCGGACACAAAATTTACCGAGACTATTGCATATTTTAGACATAGACCAAAAGTTTGTTCTCTAGTAGTGTCATATGCATGTTATTTGTGCATGGTAGTCATGTTGTTCATGTTGTTTACTCTGAGTACACAGCCGAGAAAGGATCCCTATTTAAACTATTTGTTTTGGTTTGCTCATACAAGTATCGCAGATGGTACCTCAGGCATAGGACCAAATTCATTTTCCATTGAGTTTCAATATAAAATTGAATTCCATTAAGCTCATGTTAATTCCAGACGGTGGCTAGCTGGTCTGGTGTGTTACATCATTTTGACAGGCGGCGCAAACTGATCCGACTACCGGAGAGCTACACGGTTTGCAGCAAACTATGATAGCTAGCTAGTCTTGCTTGGTAACATGCTAGCTTGGCATGGATCATCGTCGGCAACTACAGCGCGAGCAATGACAACGGTTTTCGCTTTGATGTACTAGTAGTCAAGGGTCGGTCCAGTGTGGTGGTTTGGAGTTTAGTCAATTTCTAATTAAATGTGTGTTGTCCCCTGTCATGTGGAGCACTGGCGGCCAACTTTTGGGTCCCTTCCGATGCCAATGGTTTGAATATTGGTTGCCAAGGAAATTTAATGGTGCCTTCCTTTCACCTTTCTTGCAGTCTCCAAGAGTTGCTACATGTCTCATTCATGCTATTAATCCAGAGAAAATATCTGCCACTACATTTATTGGTGTTATAAGCAAGAAGAGATGATCAGGAAGATTTGAGCTGGAGCTAAGCTGCACCTCCTGCCTTCTCCAAACTCTTGCAACCTGAGCCCCCAAAACTCCCTAGTTTCAACGCCACAGGGCAGCCCAGCGACTTGTTTGGGAATAAGTGGGATTGAACGAGCTTGAATTTTAGGTACGTGCTCTGATTCTTCCTGCACACATATTTCCTTCCCTTGTTAAATACGGATATATTGATCATATTGAGTTCTTTTTTCTCCTTTCTTACTGAGTGCCACCGCACCAATTACTCAAGACACAGCACAAGTATTATTTGCATGCTGACTAATCTTCCATCCCTGCATCAATCATGTGGCATGGATCAGTTGTTCTGTATAATCAAACTATTATTTTTAGTTTCCCCAACTAAGTTGGGATGTAAAAAAGAATATACTCCTTCCATCCTAAATTATAATCCATTCTATTTTTTTTGGAAAGTCAAAGCATCTCAAGTTTAGCCAAATTTATACAGTAAAATAATAACATCTATGATAACAAATCAGTATCATTATATTATTAATTAATTTTTTATATAATATGCTTATTTGATGTCTTATTAATTCTCTCTAATTTTGATCAACCTTGAGTTGCTTTGACTTTTCAAGAAAGTTGAAAAAACTTATAATTTGGAACTGAGGGAATAGCAACCAAACAGCTTAGGCTAACTCGTAATTTTCAAATCTTTTATCATTCATTGTTTGATTACAGAGTTGAAAATTAATGTTGCTATATTTGCATGTCCACAGTATTATATTAGTTTTGAATTGCAAAACTTGATATAACCGTTGGCTTTGCAATTTTATCCACAGGGCTTTGTCATGCTATAGAACCTTTCAAATATGAGTGGAATGGAGGCTGCTTTAGCATCTGGACTGTCAAATGTTGTTGGAAAGAAGCTAGGCTCACTGATATCAAGTAGTTTGCTGCCATAACTGGTGTGAAAGAAGATCTCTCTGAGCTCCATGGTGTACACGCAGAGATTACAAGTTGGCTGTCTATGCTTCATGACAGAGCAATAGAGAGCGACCCATCGCTTCGATGGTTGATGAAGTTGAGAAATCTTCTTAATGACATCTATGATTTACTTGATGAAGTATACCTTGAAGATGAGAAACACAGGATAGATCGAGACCATGGCAAGCATGCTATAGCTGTCTGGTTTGGTAAACCAAAGTTGCTTCTGTTTCAACGGAAGGTGGCCCATAAAATCAATGTAATCAAGATGGAATTTGATGCAATCGTGAAGCAAAAAAGTGATGCCAATACTATACTACATAATATGCATTTGGATCAACTAATACAAAGCAAAAATAAGACAACTACTAGGGAGCCGTCCTTATTGAGTAATAACGAAGAGTCAAAAATACCATCAAGGGATCGGGCGAAGAGTAAAATCATATTAGAGCTTGTGGAATCTAATAAAGGAGAAGCTGGCCGTATAGTTTCTATTGTTGGCTTGGTGGATCTGGCAAAACTACGTTGGCCCAACACATCTGCCATGACGACAAGATAAAAGGGCACTTCAATGGTACAATATTCTGGATCCATGTGTCGCAAGAATTTTCCAGGGACAAACTTATAGGCAAGCTGTTTGAAGCTATCATTGAGCAGAAGTCAGATCATCACACTCAACAACACATGCTCCGTGTGATTTCAAACAAATTGAGTGGTAATAAATTTCTTCTTGTCTTGGATGATGCTTGGCATGAGGACAGGCATGACTGGGAAAATTTCATGATGCTCTTAGACAATGGTGCACCGGGAAGCAAGATTCTTCTAACTACCCGTAATGAAAGTGTTGTGAAACTCTAAGGCTATATTCAAATTGGCATTCTTATCGGTGGATGAGAGCTGGAGCTTCTTTCTAAATACCTGCTGCTGGTAGAGGAAGATTTAGGCTATGGTTTTAGTCAAGTAGGAAAAGATATTGTGAATAAATGTGGCGGGGTGCCACTAGCAATAAAAACTCTTGGATATGTACTCCAGGAAAGAAGGGGGATAAATACTTGGAGGGCCATAAGAGAGAGTAATTTATGTGATGAAGAGAATATAGAAGCTCGAGTCTTCACATCTTTGAAACTAAGCTATATTTACTTGAAAGATCATCTGAAGCAGTGCTTTACATTCTGCTCTATATTCCCCAAAGGGTGTAAAATCAACAAAGACTACTTGATTGAACAATGGATGGCCCATGGACTCATCAAGTTGAAGAAGGAAGAGCTAGCACAGGATATTGGAAACGAATACTTTGATTCCCTTATGAGAGCTGGTTTTCTTCAGGATCCAGTTGAATATTGGCCAGAAAGAACTGTAAAATGCAAGATGCATGACCTGATTCATGATCTTACTCAATATATTTTGCAGGATGAAGTGGTGACATCTCTACCGAAGAATATGACTACAGATTGTTCAAAAAATTGCAGATATTTATCTTTGACATCTTGCAGTGGGAAGGTTGAAAGGGGCCTATTTTACAAGGTCCGTGCTGTATATGTCTCTGGAGGCAACCCATCATTTGATAATCTTGTTAAGAGTATCTACATCCGCAGTGTTGTTCTAGACTATTCAGTTGATACTCCGTTTCCATTATTCGTATTGAAGTTAGAACATCTTGCATATCTTGAGATGCAGCATGTTAGCTGCCCAAAACTCCCAGAAGCTATCTCTGGCTGTTGGAACTTGCAGTCACTTCATCTTATATGTTGCAAAGGTTTTGTGACATTACCTGAGTCTATTGGCAAACTTAAAAAGCTACAAACTCTAGAGTTTAATTGTTCTACTGATCTAGAGACTTTGCCTCAGTCCATTGGTAACTGCCGAGACCTTCAGTCCTTGAAACTATATTGTTGTGCAAAGCTCAGAGAGATACCAAACTCTGTGGGTACATTGGGAAACCTAAGGGTGCTTCATATAATCGGATGTTTGTCCTTGCAGAAACTATTGTTAGACTTCAATGGGGAGTTAAGCAACTTACAGACAGTTAGCTTACATGGTTGTCAGGGTATCCGAGATCTACCAAGCACATTTGCCTGCCGTAAGCTGCATACTCTTGACCTTTCTGAAACCAAAATAACCGTGCTACCCCAATGGGTTACTTCAATTGGTACTCTAGAGCATGTAGACCTTCATAATTGCAAGGATCTGGTGGAGTTGCCTAAAGGCATAGTTAACTTAAAAAATCTTGAGGTTTTGAATCTAGAGGGTTGCAGCAAACTACAATGCATGCCAACAGGGTTTAGACAGCTGACTCGTTTAAGACGTCTAGGCCAGTTTGCTGTTGGGTGTTGTGGAGATGATGGGAGGATCTCAGAGCTTGAAAATCTTGATATGATAAGTGGTCATATGGAAATTTCGAACCTTAAATATCTAAAGGATCCAAGTGAGGCAGAAAAAGTCATGTTGAAGCAGAAGAATAATATATGGAGTTTGGAGTTGATATGGTCTTCCAATCAAACTGAACAAGAGATAGTATCAGATGTGGAACAAGATCAGGCTGTGCTTAATGCTCTTGAACCACCATCAGATATTATGAAATTGAAAATCTGTGGTTACAGAGGCTCCATGTTGCCATGTTGGATGACAAAGCTAAATGATTCTTCTTTCTGTGCTCGTACAGTATTCAAACAGGCCAGTTTTGTTAGGAATATGCCCTAGAGCTAATCATGTAGATGATTATATTCCGATTGTATCCATGATTAATAAAGTGTTCTTTGAATATCCATTATAGACAACTAGTATTGATTGACAATTATGTGAATTGTTTGTGGAACTCAATTACCTGAATGGTTATTCTAAAAGTTGTCCCTGGTCGGCATTCTTGTAAGAGCACACTTGAATATTAGACCAGCACATGTATTAGTTGATGGCTATGTTTCACAAGTCATAGACATGGAGATGTCAAACTAATAATGTGGGCACATGTGAGACATGTAGGCTGGACTGACCCAACAAGAGAAAATCTCTATTCATGTCATGTACGTTATGTCCTTAGACCTGAGATTGTGGTATGTACTCAAGATGTGAAACGATCTACTTAGAGACTATCAAACGCTACTCCGTTAGTGGGTAGTTATAAAGGTGGTTCTTGGGTGGTCAGGAAACATGCTATGAGACATAGACAATCAAGATGGAATTTGCCCCTCTCTTCGTGAGAGAGATATCACTGGATCACTCATGTGATTGGATCAACAAATGCATGACCATGCTTGGGTTAAGTGTTAACCCACGAGTTGAACCATATATCGAGTGGCAAAGGGAATAACTTGTACATGGTCATAGTGG
This sequence comes from Microstegium vimineum, assembly GCA_022036555.1. Classification (NCBI taxonomy): domain Eukaryota; kingdom Viridiplantae; phylum Streptophyta; class Magnoliopsida; order Poales; family Poaceae; genus Microstegium; species Microstegium vimineum. Next base: position 47,341,329 of record CM039132.1, read on the forward strand.
TTCGTCTGATATGATCATAGCGTATGCATAGGAGTTGACACGCCTTGCTAGAGGCCGCTATCAACTATTGGTCGAGTAACAGTACTTGGGCCATGTCTATGTATGCGTGAGCCCATAGGGTCGCACGCTTAAAGGGCTGGAAGCCTAATTCGGGTTGGACCCGAATTAGATTAGGTTTCGGGTTACTAATGGGCCTCCACCGTGGGAGCTCGTCAGGACGCCTATATAAGCAAAGGGTGGGCGCGGGGCGAATTAATCCACGCCTTTTGGCAGCCGCCGTCGCCTCCCCACGCTCGCGCCTTTTGCTCCTCGCGGACCTAGCAGTCCGGAGGCGCAACGCTTCCTCCCTGCACGTGTGGGATTCCTCGGAGGTGCTGCATCTGGAGCACAAGGACGAACCGCGCGAAGGGGACGTTGAGACGGACGACCACGCAACTGCACTGCCTGCTGCGACGCGCACGACTACATCAAGTCGTCTTCCGCTGCACCAGCGCGTCTAGTGGTAATCACGTAACCTGTAACTAGCAGTAGATCCTGGTTTATGAGGTCGAAAAGTTTTGTTTTCCGGCTAGCGTAGCAACCTCGTATTCCTTCAGTGGTATCAGAGACGTTACTGCCTCGTTATAGATTCAGATCTTAGCATATGGTGATATGCGGGTTTTATGATGAATCTCAGACTTTGGTTCATGTCTTGCTGCGATGGTATTGCGTCAACCTACTCGTACCGGTCGGAATTCCGCCATCCGAGTTAGGGCAAGTTGGAGATCAATTAGATTGATCGAATTGAAACCTAGGTCAGAAGTCGGGCGCATGTGATGCGCGTCGGGAGTAGATGCGATCTATGTAATCCCAGTCAATTTTTTGGCTGATGAGATTTTCATAGTGATTCCATAGATGCGATGCTATAGCGCCTAGAATTGTTCTACGCCTAACTTGTTTTTGCAGGAGTTGATGTGGTTGGTATGGCCTATGAGATTGTATGTAATTTTCATGCCCTGCGTGACATGTAAGCAACACGGCTGGAGCCATATGTGTTGTCTTTTGATGTATTGGCCTGCGTGCCATCTTGTGATCTTGCGACTATGTAATTAGTATAGCTTGCGGTAAGATAGTTCTTGAAGGACTTATCACAAGAAGGATGTCACACGTGGATCATGGAGATGAAGATCGCCATGATGGGCAAGATGATGGAGATGGAGATCACCATTATTTAAAGGGCCATACCAAGTCACTATGTGTGAATGTGATTCTCATTTTATTCTACTTTTGTTGTGCGCTATTATGTTTTGTCTACATGAATATGATAGTAAAGTAGAATGATCCCTCAGTAATGTTTAAGTTGTATGCTTCCCCAAACCTTGCACTGTCATGTGTCTTGTACGATTGGTGGTGGGTCTATGAAATTAGGGTGCCCCTGATTTTCCTTGACTAGACAGGTTCGTGTCGGACACTTACTAGCAGAAGGTTTGGTTACTTGAACAAGGTTATCCTAACGGTTAGGGACCTTGAAGCATGGAGAGGTTGAGCGTAGCATAGAGATGCTGCCCAACAACAAGAGTCATATGTGATATGATTAGCAAAGTGTTGCTTACCGATCTACCATGTCTTCTAGCGGTGATGCTAAAGCTCACTAGTTGACTTGTTAGTTGTGGGTCTTGAATCACTAAGTATCAATTGAGGGATATTGATTTTAGTGGGAGTATGTTTTATTTTGATATAACTTACTCCTTCATGGATACATTGTCTTAGTATTTTGCATTACTTTTGTTGTAGATGGCTCCCAGTAATCAACCATTTACTTTGCGATCAATTCTTGAGAAAGATAAGTTGAATGGAACAAATTATGCGGATTGGATCCGCAACCTGAGAATTGTTCTCAGGGCTGAGAAAAAGGAAGATATTCTAGACACCCCATTACCAGATGAACCTGATGATAATGCACCTACTGCAGAGAAAACCGCTTACAAGAAAGCATGTGATGCTGATCTTGAAGTGGGTTGCCTCATGCTTGCTTGTATGGAACCTGATCTACAGATGCAGTTCGACAACAATCATTCAGCGAACGATATGATCGTGGCGCTTGAAGATATGTTCCAAACTCAAGCGCGGACTGAAAGGTTCAATGTCTCTAAGGCGCTTGCAGAAACCAAGCTGGCTGAGGGCGCACCTGTAGGGACACATGTAATCAAGATGGTTGGTTACACTCAGAGGTTGGAGAAGCTAGGCTTCGCAATTGGCCAAGAGTTGGCAACTGATTTCATTCTTGCGTCTCTTCCGCCCAGTTATGGAAACTTCATCTCGAACTACCATATGCATGGGGCGGAGAAGGGCTTGAATGAATTGTGTGGCATGCTTAAAACAGCAGAAGCTGATATCAAGAAGGCAGCAGGCAGTAGCCATGTGATGGCGGTCCAAAACAAGCCTAACTTTAAAAGGAGGACTGGGTGGAAGAAGAAGGCGAAGGCTAAAGATGAGATCTCTAAGCCAAACCCTCCTCCTTCCAATGGACCAGCTGCTGAAGCAATATGCTTTCATTGTAAGGGGAAAGGTCACTGGAAGAGAAACTGCAAGCTGTACTTGGAGTCCTTAAAGAAGGATGGCGGTAGTAAAGGTACTCCTGCTGCTTGTACACTTGTCGTTTATGTTACAGATATTTTTCTCGCTGATTCTTACATTAACTCCTGAGTATTTGATACCGGATCGGTTGCTCATATTTGCAATACGATGCAGGGAATGGTAAGAAGTAGAAGCACGAGAAGAGGCGAAGTTGATTTCCGCGTGGGCAACAATGCAAGAGTTGCTGCGTTGAGCGTTGGGACGATGCAACTTCACCTCCCGTCAGGATTTATCATGGAGTTGAATAATTGTTATTTTCTTCCTAGTTTAAGTCGAAACATTGTGTCACCTTCATGTTTGATGAAGGATGGTTATTCATTTGCGAGTAAAGACAATGGTTGTGTGATCTCAAAGAATGACATGTTTGTGGCTTTTGCATCCATTGTGAATGGATTGTTTATTTTAAATCTTGATGATACACCTATCTATAATGTTAATGCTAAAAGGCCTCGGCTTAATGAGTTAAGTTCTACATATATGTGGCATTGTCGTTTGGGTCATATAAGTGAGAATCGCATGAAGAGGCTCCATGATGATGGTCTTCTAGCTTCGTTTGATTTTGAATCATACGAGACATGTGAGGCTTGCCTACTAGGCAAGATGACCAAGGCGCCATTCAAAGGATTTCGTGAGAGGGCGTCTGACTTGTTGGAACTCGTACATACTGATGTATGTGGACCAATGAGCACGACAGCTAGAGGTGAATTTCAATACTTCATAACTTTTACTGATGACTTTAGTAGATATGGATATGTCTACCTAATGAAGCATAAGTCTGAAACATTTGAAAAGTTCAAAGAATTTCAGAATGAAGTAGAGAATCAATGTGGCAAGAAAATTAAAGCCTTGCGATCTGATCGAGGAGGCGAATATTTGAGCCATGAGTTTAGCAATCATCTAAAGAGTTGCGGAATTGTTCCACAGCTTACGCCACCTGGAACGCCTCAGAGAAACAGCGTGTCCGAGCGACGTAATCAGACTTTGTTGGACATGGTTCGGTCTATGATGAGCCAGTCAGACCTACCACTCTCATTTTGGGGATACGCTCTAGAAACAGCCGCTTTCACATTGAATAGGGTACCGTCTAGGTCCGTAGTCAAGACACCATATGAGATATGGACTGGTAAGAGTCCCAGTTTGTCTTTTCTAAAGATTTGGGGTTGTGAAGTTTATGTCAAACGACTTATGTCAGATAAACTTACACCCAAGTCGGACAAATGCTTTTTCGTGGGATATCCAAAGGAAACTTTAGGGTATTACTTCTACAACCGATCAGAGGGCAAAGTGTTTGTTGCTCGGAATGGTGTTTTCTTAGAGAAAGAGTTTCTCAACAAAGAGAAAAGTGTAGAGAAGGTGTATCTTGAAGAAGTTCAAGATGAGCCAATAGGAGATAACTCTACGAGTGATGCTAATGTAGCAGAACAAGTTGAGATACCTGTGGCAAGAGAAACACCACCACAACCACGAAGGTCAGCAAGAATCCGTGAGGCACGTGGGGAAGTGTTGTTGTTAGACGATGACGAACCTGCAACGTACGCGGAAGCAATGATGGACCCAGATTCCGAGAAATGGCAAAGTGCCATGAGATCCGAGATAGATTCCATGGGAGACAATCAAGTTTGGAACTTGGTTGACCCGCCTGATGGGGTTAAACCTATTGAGTGCAAATGGGTCTATAAAAAGAAAAAGGATATGGATGGAAACATTCACGTCTATAAAGCTCGACTTGTTGCAAAGGGTTTTCGGCAAGTTCAAGGAGTTGACTACGACGAGACATTCTCGCCGGTAGCGATGCTTAAATCTATCCGGATCATTCTAGCAATTGCTGCTTATTTCGATTATGAGATTTGGCAGATGGATGTTAAAACAGCCTTTCTAAATGGAAATTTGGAGGAGGACGTGTATATGATACAGCCCGAAGGTTTTGTTGATCCTAATAATGCTAGAAAAATATGCAAGCTACAGAAATCCATTTATGGGTTGAAGCAAGCATCTCGGAGTTGGAACATTCGTTTTAATGAAGTGATCAAAGGGTTTGGCTTTCGTCAAAATGAAGAAGAACCTTGTGTTTACAAGAAGGAAAGTGGGAGCGCTGTTGTATTTCTAATCTTGTATGTGGATGACATACTATTGATTGGGAATGACATTCCTATGTTGCAATCTGTAAAGACTTCACTGAATAATAGTTTTTCTATGAAGGATTTAGGAGAAGCAACATACATTTTGGGCATCAAAATCTATAGAGATAGATCAAAGAGGCTTATAGGAATAAGTCAAGAGACATACATTGACAAGGTGTTGAAACGGTTCAACATGGAACAATCCAAGAAAGGGTTCTTGCCTATGTCACATGGTATACGTTTCAGCGAGAAGCAGTGTCCTTCGACAGCTGATGAGCGGAAACGAATGAGTAAGGTTCCATACGCTTCGGCAGTTGGTTCCATCATGTACACCATGATATGTACTCGCCCAGATGTCTCATATGCTCTAAGTGTTGCGAGCAGGTACCAAGCCAATCCAGGTGAGAGTCACTGGACGCTTATTAAAAACATTCTTAAGTACTTGAGAAGGACTAAAGATGTGTTCCTAATCTATGGAGGTAATGAGGAGCTCGTTGTAAATGGTTACACCAATGCTAGCTTCCAAACTGACATAGATGATTCACAGTCTCAATCAGGTTTTGTGTTCACAATAAATGGTGGTGTTGTAAGTTGGAAAAGTTCCAAGCAGGAGACGGTGACTGATTCTACAATAGAAGCCGAGTACATTGCAGCTTCTGCCGCTGCAAAGGAAGGTGTTTGGATGAGGAGGTTCCTCATTGAGCTTGGTGTGTTTCCAAATGCGTCCGGCCCATTGAATATACATTGTGACAACAATGGGGCGATAGCGCAGGCTAAAGAGCCAAGGAATCACCAAAAGAACAAACATGTACTGCGGAAGTTTCATCTTATTCGAGAGTTCGTCGGTCGAGATGAGATCAAAATGTGCAAGATACATACGGATTTGAATGTTGCAGATCCTTTGACAAAGGCTCTTCCACAGCCTAAGCATGAGGCACACTTGAGGTCTACGGGGATTAGACATCTAAGAGATTAACTCTAGTGCAAGTGGGAGACTGTTATGAATATGCCCTAGAGCTAATCATGTAGATAATTATATTCCGATTGTATCCATGATTAATAAAGTGTTCTTTCAATATCCATTATAGACAACTAGTATTGATTGACAATTATGTGAATTGTTTGTGGAACTCAATTACCTGAATGGTTATTCTAAAAGTTGTCCCTGGTCGGCATTCTTGTAAGAGCACACTTGAATATTAGATCAGCACATGTATTAGTTGATGGCTATGTTTCACAAGTCATAGACATGGAGATGTCAAACTAATAATGTGGGCACATGTGAGACATATAGGCTGGACTGACCCAACAAGAGAAAGTCTCTATTCATGTCATGTACGTTATGTCCTTAGATCTGAGATTGTGGTATGTACTCAAGATGTGAAACGATCTACTTAGAGACTATCAAACGCTACTCCGTTAGTGGGTAGTTATAAAGGTGGTCCTTGGGTGGTCGGGAAACATGCTATGAGACATAGACAATCAAGATGGAATTTGCCCCTCTCTTCGTGAGAGAGATATCACTGGATCACTCATGTGATTGGATCAACAAATGCATGGCCATGCTTGGGTTAAGTGTTAACCCACGAGTTGAACCTTATATCGAGTGGCAAAGGGAATAACTTGTACATGGTCATAGTGGTTCGTCTGATATGATCATAGCGTATGCATAGGAGTTGACACGCCTTGCTAGAGGCCGCTATCAACTATTGGTCGAGTAACAGTACTTGGGCCATGTCTATGTATGCGTGAGCCCATAGGGTCGCACGCTTAAAGGGCTGGAAGCCTAATTCGGGTTGGACCCGAATTAGACTAGGTTTAGGGTTACTAATGGGCCTCCACCGTGGGAGCTCGTCAAGACGCCTATATAAGCAAAGGGTGGGCGCGGGGCGAATTAATCCACGCCTTTTGGCAGCCGCCGTCGCCTCCCCACGCTCGCGCCTTTTGCTCCTCGCAGACCTAGCAGTCCGGAGGCGCAACGCTTCCTCCCTGCACGTGTGGGATTCCTCGGAGGTGCTGCATCTGGAGCACAAGGACGAACCGCGCGAAGGGGACGTTGAGACGGACGACCACGCAACTGCACTGTCTGCTGCGACGCGCACGGCTACATCAAGTCGTGTTCCGCTGCACCTGCGCGTCTAGTGGTAATCACGTAACCTGTAACTAGCAGTAGATCCTGGTTTATGAGGTCGAAAAGTTTTGTTTTCCGGCTAGCGTAGCAACCTCGTATTCCTTCAAGTTTATGTCAGTTCCTTTATCTAAGAAGAATGGCACTAGAAGAATTTCATAACTTGAAGTATATACGACTTGTGGAGTTTCCTTTGCTAGAGTCCCTCTCTCTTCTCAGAATGGCTAACTTAGAGGAGCTATGGACTACATCAAGTGGTTTTGAAATTCATGGGAAAGAATCAGTGGTACTACAGTGTTTCCCTGTCCTGTCTGAAGTTTGCATTACAGGCTGCCCGAAATTGAACGTGAAACCCTACTTCCCACCATCGTTGGTGACATTGTCATTTGAAGAAAGCAATGAGCAACTGCTATCCCCAGGTAGCTTCTGTCATCCACATCCTTCGTCATCCTGCAATGTGCAGTCTGCAGCGCCTCGCCTCAGGGAACTACGACTAAGAAAAATGATGGGATCATCATCTAGCTGGGAACTCCTGCAGAACCACACTGAACTGGAAACCTTGCATATTGAATGCTGCGATGACCTGAAACAGTTACCTGATAACATTCGAAATCTCACCTCCTTAAGGGTTTGGATAAAAAATTTTCTTGAGTCTTGGCATCTTCCCGGTGACTTGGCGAAAATGCGTTCCCTTTCAAATTTCCCGTATGTCTTCGTTACCCCACTGATTGACAGCCTCCCCCAAAACGACAAAGTACCTTACGTCCCTTTTCCGTTTTAAATTTGTCGATGGGGTAAGATGAACCTGCCTGACTGATTTGCATTCCCCCTCCCTTGAACATCTCAACTTGGGACATGGGTTGCCTGACGTGTTGCGGGGGGGATTGGACGCTTTCAGCACTTGTACTCTGGATTTCCTTGTTGCCCTCGCTTTCAATTCCGCCCCTCCTTTCAACGTCTTACCTCTCCCCGAATTTTAAACAGGGGGTGCCCCGGGTTTGGCTAGTGTTACAAGCAAGGGTGGGCCCGGACTGGCAATGGTCTCTCACATCCCAATGTCGGCATATTTTAGGGGCTAAAGTCAGACACGCGAACGTGCATCATCCAACCAACCTCGTACGTTCTACCCCCCTAGACTCGATTTGCAACTTTTTTCTTTTTTTTTTTGTTTTTTGTTTTTGTGCAATTGATTTTGTGTCACTCTTTGTTTTTTGTGCTATTTCCGATGGTGTTTTTTTATTCTTGG